>VYXH01007747.1:10750-28007 GCA_013397275.1 Burhinus bistriatus | reverse complement strand
CCCCCCCAAATCCCCAAACAACCCCAAAACAACAAACACCCCCACCCCCCAAAAAAAACCCAAAAAAACAAATCTTGGGTTGCTGCAAAGTGCTAGTGTTTGGCTTATTAAATATAAGGGAAAGGCAGGAGACTATATCAGGAAAAGTGTCCTCTGTGATTTAGTCAAATAAGCCATTGTCAAATACATCATTGTTACAATGAAAGTACCATATCCTGCTGTTTTATGCTGGGACTTTACTGACTGAAACTACTACATTCTTCCACTCCATTTATATAAGATGGCTCAAATAATTCTTTCTCCTAAGTGTCTCAGAGTTACTCATGTATGGAGTTTCATTAACTATTTAGGGAAGATTACCACAGGCACGTGGGGAAAAGTGCTCTGTGAGTAAATGGTAGAAAGCATTCCTTAAAAATTACGGCACAGTTTTGACTTTTTTTTTTTCCATCTCTTTGGGCCTATTCGTTCTGTTACATTTGCTAATTCCCTCTTGTAGACTGTCACCATCTTCATTTTATCCTGGTATTGGCAAAAAACAAAAAAAGGTCTAACATTGCCTGTTGTTTTCTTTGGTAGTTATATTTATTCTCAGTGTCTATATTCTAAGGCATGTGTATGAGTGTGCTTATGTATCAATTATTCCACTTTTTTTGTAATTCACCTGAGAATATTCTCAGAAACGGGCAACAAAACTGGTGAGGGGTGTAGAACACAAGTCTTATGAGGAGCAGCTGAGGGAACTCGGGTTGTTTAGCCTGGAAAAGAGGAGGCTGAGGGGAGACCTTACCGCTCTCTCCAACTACCTGAAAGGAGGTTGTAGCGAGGTGATGGGTCAGTCTCTTCTCCCAAGTCACAAGTGATAGGACAAGAGGAAATGGCCTCAAGTTATGCTGGGGAAATTTAGATTGGATATTAGGAAAAACTTCTTCACTGAAGGGGTTGTCAAGCATTGGAGCAGGCTGCCCAGGGAAGTGGTGGAATCACCATCCCTGGAGGTATTTAAAAGATGTGTAGGTGTGGTGCTGAGGGACATGGTTTAGTGGTAACTTGGCAGTGCTAGGTTAACAGTTGGAGTTGATGATCTTAAAGGTCTCTTCCAACCAAAACAGTTCTATGATTCTATAATCCATTTACCAAATGGTCTATAGCATCTTTTAGAATCTATGTTCTGTATTTATCCTTGACAACTTATTTTAGGATAAGCCAACGCTTTTTTTTTTTTTTTTTAACCTGTCTGTTGACTGACTTCTTTTAAAGAATGTTTTCAATGTATTTTGAATGTTGGAATGGAGATGTATTAATAGCACCTGTGCGATGATGTACATAATGAAAGAGAAGTCTTCAAATAGTGCAGTTGTTGGAAATACAGTTCTCACGTGGACACTGCTCAGTCTGCTCCAGATAAGCTGCTTGTCAGTGTGTCTGGTCTGCACTTCTCTGATCTTCCTTGTTTTTCCTTTCTTACAGTTCCTTCGAAGCACCAAAAGTCTTTTTCTCCTATTCTTTGACAGTTTTGTTCCTTTTTCCTGTTTAGTGTCTCTACTCTGCTTCTTCCTTTACAGGGAAGTTGGAGGAACTTGAAATTCTTTCAGTTTTAGCCAAAAAATTGTCCCAAAATGTTCCTGATTAAATATCCATCTGAGCTAGATAATTGGAGCACCTGCTTTATTTGATGACAATTCTATCTCTTTATAGAAGCCTGTTAAAGGTACAATTATCCATGTAACGTATCAGTCCTAACTTAGCTGCTCAGGCAGTCATGGTTAGTTTTACTGTTTTGCAACATGTTTTCTACACACTGGGATGCTTCAGCACCTTCATAATGCTAAGCAGAAGCTACAAAATATGTGTAACAAGAATATAGGCTTAAAATAGAATGTAGTTGAGGTGAGTTTGACTGGCATTTGACACTGATTGAACTTCCTTGGTGTGTTATGCACAGTGGGTAAGACACCAGTTTCACAGACACTCATGTCAATTTAATTTCAAAATTTCTTTTGAACAAAATTTTTGTGTTGTTCATATTATCCTTAAAGAAAGGTATTAGCTTTTTGTAAATATGAGGAAATCCTCCAGGAAACCACCTTCTCTCTGTGCAGTTTCCTCTGCAGAAGTGATGATCATATGAAAACCAAAAGTTTGAGTTGATAAAAATGCCTGAACTGTAGATAGCCATAATAGTGTTTATTAAGTATTGTATATTTAGATCTAAATGGCTCAGATTACATTATTTTTTCATTCATGATAATATCCCTTTGTTCCCATTGAAAAATAATCATATGTTCATAAAAAAGAAAGGAAATAGGTAGTTATTGCAGATATATATTACCAATGCCACATGTGATTGAATGTTATACAGTATCTTAACAGCATATATTAGGAAATTAGGATTCAGTAGTAAACTGGCTAAGTAATGGGGATGCCTTACATCAGGAGGCTAGATCAACTCCTTAAACTTACATTTCCCTGCTAACACTATTTGAAAGGAATACTTTATGCCATGGTAAAGAAGGGTTATTTAAAAAATAAGAAGTAGATTGTAAGCTACCTTTTTCTTCTCTCATTATCAGGACCAGTTCCAGGAATATAAATTGAAAGCATTTTAAACAGAACTTAAGATACGTTGAATTCCTTTGCATGTGACTTCTTTCTTCTCTTGCTTAGCCAGTGCCCCATATCTTACTGTATACTGAGATATTCCAGAAAACTACAGCAGTGAGAAACATGCATGTGCCACACCATACTGGGAGAAAAGTTCACTTGCCAGCTTGTAGTAGGAGGAATGCATATTCAAAAAGGCAGGCTGTAACTAGCTCCTGCTCTTCACAACTTCAACTTTGCCTTTTATTGTAGTACTCTTTCATGAACATAATTTCACAGAAAATTCAATTCTGTCATTTGGTGTAATTTAAGATTACAGATATTTTTACTTTTCTACTGCTGTACTGTGGATACCCCAGCAGTAGCCAGCTCTTGCCCTGGAAGGTTATGGCTGCTTAAGGTCTGTTCCTTGGTACCGTGCAAGCTGATATGCCTGTCTCACAGAACCAATGTGTTTACTTTCTCTCATGTGATGCAAAATATGGGCATATTTGTTATGTAACCCTACAGTCAGTCATAATACACTCCAAAATGTGTCACAAAGGGCACATTTAATCATCCGCTATCTGGAAAACAAGTATTTGGGTCTGAGGAACCTAAGAAAAGTTGATGGCAAGCACCAAAAGTTTATGAAAGGCTGTGTTAGTTGTCCTGATTGGTTCTTCCCAGGCAGAACGATGGCAAATCTTACATGCAGTAGAAAAAGAATCATAGAATGTGTTGGGTTGGAAGGGACCTTTAAAGGCCACCTAGTCCAACCACCCTGCAGTAAGCAGAGACATCTTCAACTAGATCAGGTTGCTCAGAGCCTCATCAAGCCTGGCATTGAATGTCTCCAGGGATGGGGCCTCTACCACCTCTCTGGGCAACCTGTTCCAGTGTTTCACCACCCTCAGTGTAAAGAACTTCATCCTAATGCCTAATCTAAACCTACCCTGCTCTAGTTTAAAACCATTGACCTTCATCTTATCGCTACATGCCCTTGCAAACAGCCCCTCCCTAGCTTTCCCATAGGACCCCTTCAGGTACTGGAAGGCCATTATAAGGTCTCCCCGGAGCCTTTTCCAGGCTGAACAACCCCAGCTCTCTCAGCCTGTCTTCATAGGAGAGGTGCTCCAGCCCTCGGATCATCTTTGTGGCCCTCCTCTGGACCTGCTCCAACAGGTCCATGTCCTTGCGCTGAGGGCTCCAGAGCTGGATGCAGTACTCCAGGTGGGGGTCTCACGAGAGCATAGTATAGGGGGATAATCACCTCTCTGGATCTGCTGGCCCTGGTTCTTTTGATGCAGCCCAGGATGCGATTGACCTTCTGAGCTGCAAGCCCACATTGTTGGCTCATGTCCAGCTTTTCATCCATGAGTACTCCCAAGTCCTTTTCTGTATGGCTGCTCTCTATCACATCATCCTCCAGCCTGTATTGATAGTGAGGATTGTCCCGACCCAAGTGTAAAACCTTGCACTTGGCCTTGTTGAACTTCATAAGGCTTGCTCGGGCCCACCTCTCCAGCTCATCCAGGTCCCTCTGGATGACATCCCATCCCTCTGGCATGTCAACTGCACCACTCAGCTTAGTGTCATTGGCAAACTTGCTGAGGGTGCACTTGATCCTACTATGTCGTTGATGAAGATGTTGAACAGCACCGGTCCCAGTACAGATCCCTGAGCGATGCCACTTGTGACCCCTCTCCATCTGGACATTGAGCCATTGACCACTACCCTCTGGATGTGACCATCCATCCAGTTCCTTATCCACCAAACAGTCCACCCGTCAAATCCGTATCTCTCCAAATTAGAGAGAAGGATGTTATGGGGGACCATGTCAAAGGCCTTGCAGAAGTCCAGATAGATGATATCTGTAGCTCTCCCCTTGTCCACTGATGCAATCAGTAGAAAGCCACTAGGTTGGTCAGGCAGGACTTGCCCCTGGTGGAGCCATGCTGGCTGTTTCGAATCACCTCTCTGTCTTCTATGTGCCTTAGCATAGCTTCTAGGAGGATCTGTTCCATGTTGTTCCCAGGCACAGAGGTGAGGCTGACAGGTTGGTAGTTCCCAGGGTTCTCCTTTCTATCCTTTTTAAAAATAGGTGTGATGTTTCCCTTTTTCCAGTCCCCAGGGACTTCACCTGACTGCCATGACTTTTCAAATAGCATGGAGAGTGGCATGACAAATACATCAGCCAATTCCCACAGGACTCTAGGGTGCGTCTCATGAGGTCCCATAGACTTGTGTATATTCAGGCTCCTCAGGTGGTCACGAACCTTGTCTTCACTTACAGCGTGTGGGACTTTGTCCTGCAGGTCACCATCTTGCGGTCCTTCAGCCTGGGAGGCATGAGGAGAGAGGCTGGCAGTAAAGACCGAGGCAAAAAAATTGTTCAGAACCTCAGCTTTCTCCTTGCCTGTTGTTACCAGTTTTCCATTCTCAGTCATCAGGGAGGGCATACTTTGTTTGACCTTCCTTTTCTGGTTGACGTACCTGTAGAAGCCCTTCTTGTTATTCTTAGCATCCCTTGCCAAGTTCAGCTACAGCTGTGCCTTGGCCTTCCTGACCTTGTCCCTACATAACCGGGCAGCATCCCTATACTCTTCTCAGGACACCTGATGCTGCTTGAACTGCCCGTGTAGTTCCTGCTTGCCTTTTAGTTTGACTAGCAGGTCCTGGCTCAGCCATGCTGGTCTCCTCCCTTTTTTACTTGATTTCTTACACCTGGGGATCGAGAGCTCTTGTGCTCTATGGAAAGCATCCTTGAAGATCTGCCAAAAGAATCTGATAATATCTGCCAACGTTTTACATGCTGCAGTCTATATAATTATTTGGAGAGTTCTTTCTCAAATTAAAAAGTGTTATCTTGTTTTAATATAAAGATCACTATTCCTTTTATGTGGTGATTTTGCATCTGAGACATTTTCTCAGATATATAATAATCTGCCAACCCTGGAATTTCCTTTATATATTTGAACGGTATTTGTGGCATTCCCTTCTTGATAGATCTCTGGACTACTTTCTTTCAACATGTGATAAGAGGATAACCAGATGCTGACAAAACCTTTCCTTGTACTTAGTGAACCATTGTCTTTTCTCACCATTTCAACATCATGATTCCAGTTTGGTCTTGAGATGTTTCTTTTGGTTGTTGCTTTGATAGCTAATTAGAAGATAATATATAAAGCTCACATAAGTCTGATTTTTTTTTATAAAGCATATTGTATCTCCTCAATAGGCATTCTTTCTATATCAGACTATAATTTCCATCATTTCATGCAGTAAAACTGACATATCAAAATAAGACTATCCTACAGAAAAATTGGAACTTCTTGAATTGTGGGGCACGTAAATGCCATGAGATATAAGATTATTCTGTGTTGGATATTTTGTATGTGCCCATATTAAGAAAGGTTTATGTCACCAAATCTTGCTATGGGGTATGTTAAATATGTTGCATACCCTCAGATTGCTTTTTGATGGCCAAGTAGCTACAGATTTATGCCTTTGCATCAATGCTTGATACCTGTTTTACTGCTACAATTAATGTCAAACTAGAAAACGTAGACTCTAGCCAGTTTGGAAGGTCCAGTGTCACCGCAGAAACATGATTACTACAATTGTAGTAGACAAAACAGATGATGAGCACAAAAAGAAAGAGATTAATGATTTATCTGAGGTCTCACCTAGACCTACGAATAGAATCCAAGCATTCTGCTTCCCAGTACACTGTCTGTTTTGATGGACTGTTGCATGACTTCAAAACTGTGCTCAAATAGTCTGCTGAAAAATTGTACAACGTAAGTATTGCTATGAAATACCCCTCTGCAGAGTTTCTAATGGTTTTAAAATCAGGCTAAACTTTTGATTAACGTTCAAGAACCTGACCGTTCATATATGGGAAATTTATACATCTTTGAATATTTTTCTGCTTGGCTGGGAAATGTTGAGATACTTTATGAGTTGTACTCTAGGCAATTTTTTATATACTAATATTTTATTTATTTTATAAATAATTACTATAATTTTAATAATCCTAAGACCATGCCCTTCCATTACCAGAATATGTGTATGAAATATTGTATTTGTGAATTTTCGTGTTTGCTCAGTTATCAATTTTAGGAAGCATTTTTATCTGATGTCCAAAACATTTAATCTCCATAAATCTAGGCTCAAATTAGCAGGAGTTGCAGATAGACAGTGCCTCAAAAGACTGTATTTTTTTGTTTGATAGATGTATGACACTAAGACTAGGAAAATAAGCAGATGGTCAGAAAAATCAAGGTCTTGAATGACAGCAACATGGACCCAGTTCAATTTTTAGGGCTTACTATTAAAATATTTAATATAATTTTGAACCCTTGCCCGGAAACCTAGCAGATTTTCCTTTTTCTTGTAGCACAGAAATAAGCACTTTTTCCAGGTTTGTAACAGTAAGGCAAGGATTTGAAATAACAGAAACAAAAACAGGTAACAGGCAAGAGAAAGGGACTACAATAAAATACCAATTTAGAAATTGGCAAAAAGCGCCAGGTTTCCTGTTAAATGCCCTTGAAAGGATGATCCTTGCTAGCTATTCTCACTTGCTTTTACTGGATTCCCCCAGTGTGGTTAATTGCTCCATCTGTTAGACAACTAGCTCTTTTCTCTTCTCTTTGCTCTTTTCTGACTCTGATCTAGTTGGCTGTAGTTCACAGCAGCATCTACACTTCTTCAGTGAGTTCAGAATAAGATAAATGACAAACGAAGTCTTTGCTAAAGAAAATATGACTCCTGGATCGGAGCCTTTTCTTTACCTTCCTTTAAAAAAACAAACCGAGCCTGTTTTGCTTCCAATTTCTCTTATTAACTGTGAAAGATCTACACTTAGTCAGAATAACACCTTCGTGGTGACACTTTATTACTGGAAAAATGAGTGCTGTTTAATTCCACATCCTTGGGGATGTGCTGTGTTTCCCTCTGCTCTACTATTTAGCTGTTATTTAAAGAAAGGTTCCAAAATACAGTGTGTATCAATTAAGCCTGCTCTGACTCAATCCTTTGTCCCACTCCAGTCACTGCAGAATGCTTTCATGGCTTTTCAGATCTGCATGGAGTGTTCCTACCCTTTGGAGCTCCTCCCTGGTTTTCAGCAGTAAGTATGATTAACGGGAAGCCTTGCAGGAGGCGGTGGTGTCACATGGAGAATGGTTTGGAGCTCTCTGTCTGGATGAAAGAACTTCCTCTTCTGCTGTAGGCAATTCACAGTGTCTTAGTAAGGGTAACCCTGCTTCTGATCTGTGATACGCCTTTTGGTGAATCAGTCTGCTATATTGCATCCACAAATATATTCTGCCAATGGAGTTATCCACAAATATATACTGCCAATGGAGTTAGTAAATATTTGCATAATGTGAGAGGATGGTAGACTAAATAGTGATGATTAGACCATGTAGATTTTTTTAATGTTTGAAACATCTAAATGTTTTCATTTGATTTTGATGTCTTTTTTGATTCAAAATTCCAAACAGTTACAGAGATGAATCACTGAGGATTTGGATTTTAGTTGTAGCCTTACCACAGTATTAGTTTCTAAATTATGATGGTAAAAGCCCTTGTTTCCCCACAAAAAACCCTTTCTCAAACCTGTGGCTGTTAAAGGTTTGCCATTATTAAATGTATATAATTGTCATGTGGTAGCAGAGGAGAAAAAATTTTTCTTAATCTGTGTAGCTGGTTATCTCTTGGAGTATGCAGAGAACCCATTTAAGTTGGTGAGCAACTGTGAGAGTAGCAAGTAGAATGGTCTGGTTACAATAGTCTGTGCTATTAACGGTAAGGGAGAAGAGGTAGAGAGCTATAATGACAGCTAGAAGGCAGCGTAATTGGAGAGGCTCGACACAGTAGTACTTTACAACCGCTAGTGAAGCGTTGTGAGTGGGCACACAGGCCAGAGCTGAGCAGCTACGGTGGAATTTCACTTGCGTGTTACAGAGCAATGCTTCTCCTCTCATTTCCTTGAGCCTGAGGGATTTTTCATGACAAAATATGAATTGCACTTTTATATCTCTTGCCCTCATGCTGAAGTCCTTTTCTCTAATCATATTCAAACAAGTTCTCCTTTGAATTATTAATGTCTTTATGTGCTTTTGAAATGATGCTGTCAGAAGGAAAAAAAAACAAAAATTCCTGGTCACCCAGGACGTGGAGAACGCTGAGGTACTCAATGACTCTTTTGCCTCCATCTTCACTGGCAAGGGCTTTAATCACACCGTGTAAGTCGCAGAAGGTAAAGGCAAGGACTGGGAGAATGAAGACCCACCCACTGTAGGAGAAGACCAGGTTCAAGACCATCTGAGGAAGCAGAAAGTGCACAAATCCATGGGACCTGAGGGAACTGGCAGATGGAGCTGCTAAGCAACTCTCCATCATATTTGAGAAGTCATGGCAGTCTGGTGAAGTTTGCACTGAATGGAAAAGGGGGAACATAACCCTCCCATTTTTAAAAAGGGAAAAAAGGAAGACCTGAGGAACTACAGGCCGGTCAGTCTCACCTCTGTGCCCATCAAGATCATGGAGCAGATCCTCCTGGAAACTCTGCTAAGGCACATGGAAAAGAAGGAGGTGATTGGTGACAGTCAACATGGCTTCACTAATGGCAAATCATGCCTGACAAATTTGGTGGCCTTCTACGATGAGGTTACAGCATTAGTGGGTAAGGCTAGAGCAACAGACGTCATCTACCTGTACTTGAGTAAAGCATTTGACACTGTCCTGAATGATATCCTGGTCTCTAAATTGGAGAGACATGGATTTGATGGATGGACCACTCAGTGGATAAGGAACTGGCGGGATGGTAGCACTCAAAGAGTTGCGGTCAACGGCTCGAGCTCAAGCGGAGAACAGTGACCAGTGGTGTTCCTCAGGGGTCAGTACTGGGACCGGTGCTGTTTAACATCTTTGGTGACATGGATCTTGGGATTGAGTGCACCCTCAGCAAGTCTGCCGACAGCACCAAGCTGTGTGGTGCAGTTGACACATAGTAGGGAAGGGATACCATCCAGAGGGACCTGGACAGGCTTGAGAGGTTGGCCCATGCCAATCTCATGAAGTTCAACAAGGCCAAGGGCAAGGTCCCTCAAGTGGGTTGGGGCAATCCCAAGCACAAACACAGGCTGGGTGGAGAATGGATTGAGAGCAGCCCTGAGGACAAGGACTTGGGGCTGTTGGTCAAGGAGAAGCTCAACATAAGCCGGCAATGTGCACTTGCAGTACAGAAAGGCAATCACATCCTGGGCTGCATCAAAAAGAAGCATGGTCAGCAGATCGATGGAGGTGACTCTCCCCCTCTGCTCTGCTCTGGTGAGATCCCACCTGGAGTACTGTGTCCAGCTCTGGAGCCCCCAACATAAGAAAGACATGGACCTGTTAGAGCAAGTGTAGAGGAGGGCCACAAAGATGACCAGAGGGCTGGAGCATGTCTCCTATGAAGACAGGCTGAGAGAGTTGGGGTTGTTCAGCCTGGGGAAGAGAAGGCTGCAGGAGACCTTATAGCAGCCTTCCAGTATCTGAAAGGGGGCCTACAGGAAAGATGAGGAGGGACTCTTTATCAGGGAGTGTAGCGATAGGAGAAGTGGTAATGGTTTTAAACTGGAAGAAGGGAGATTTAGAAAAAAGATTAGGAAGGAATTCTTTACTGTGATGGTGGTGAGACATTGGCATAGGTTGCCCAGGGAAGTTGTGGATGCCCCATCCCTGGAAGTGTTGAAGGCTAGGCTGGATGGGGCTTTGAGCAACCTGGTCTAGTGGGACGTGTCCCTGGCCATGGCAGGGGATGATCTTTAAGGTCCCTTCCAACTCTATCCATTCTATGAAAGTTTTTCCAGGTGTCTTTCATGTGGATTCCCTTCTGACTGTGAAGAATAAACATAGTAAGTTAGTCAGCTTCTTTTTCTTTACACCCTATTCTGAAGCTGTTCTTATTCTAAAATCTTTCTATCCTTTCAGGTGGTGGAAGCTGTCTATTTCTTCCTCAGTAATGCTTTTGGTCGACTTCAAATTCTCATCCTTGAATTCTGGCACAACTCACATGAGGAGTAGGTTTTGCAGTCCTGACAGAAGGCTTCTTTAAGATACTTGTTCTCTGTGGTGACTGGGAGGGATTTTCCGTCTGGCAAAGAAAGCATACCTTCAGCCAGTCAAAAATAACCAGTAGAGCACAGCAGCTCTTGATTATAGTCTCATAATGGGACTGCCAGTAAAAAAGAAGCACCATTACAATAAAAAAGTGGATTTTTGATATATGGAAAACAACAAAGTTGTCAACCACAGCCAGAAAACAGAGGAATTCCTGTGGTCCTGACGCTTTGAGGACAGGATCATGACAAATGTAGGTGGCAATTTAGTATAGATGGATACACGTTTTACGAAAAGTAGTTCTTATTGCAGAGGAATTGTTCATGATGTATGAGTTAAATCTGTAGCAGAACAGAGCAAAGGATGGTATAGAAAGTTCATATAAGCTGCTTTAAGCCTGAAAAAAAAAAATTATCTGGGCTTTTTTCTGAGTGTATTTTCAAGGGTCTAGAATTCAAAACAATAACCCCAAAACAATAACCCAAAATTTAACACATCTGAAGAGATAAAATAAACAAGAGGAGGGGGTGGTAGCCTGGGGAAGGTCTCACTCACTTTTACACATGAGAAGGGAAAGGCACACGCACTTGCAGCCACTTCAATAAATGTGTGGTAACAACATAATAGCGGGTGCTGGAGGTTTTTTATTTGTTGCTCAGTAACAAAACCAACAAAAATCCAAACCATTATATACTTGATGTCTCCACTCAGCTCACTGTTTTATTGAGAGATTTTATGTATCACTGAGCAGGAAGCACATCCCATGGTTGCTTGCATAAGGGGGTTATTGTCAAACTTAGGAGTGTCACAAGCCAGGATCAATTATTTTGATTCTACATGCTTCCAAATATTATGTTTTTTAATCAGGAAGGGGAAACAGAAAATTGATTCTTTGCAATGAGTTAAATCATCTGCATTAAACCTGCAATTTCATGTTCAAAGAAAAGAGCGTAACAGGAAATAAGATTATTCAACCAACATATACTGCCTCTTTTCCTCCTGTCCCTCACCCTCCAAGTCTAGCAGAAGAGGCTGCATTTTTTGCTAATTTTTTTTTTTTGCTTATTCACCAGATTTTTTTTTCTTTCCCTTTTCCCATGATGTAATTTTCAGAATTGATCCTACTTCTCTTTTCAGCTGCACATCTGGTGACTGTAGGACTTAATTATAAAATTTTTAACGATCAGCTCTTCCATTTCTTCTTACAACATGCAGAAAAAACCCAGAACATGGACACCAAAGAGTCTGTTTGTTATTTCCTTTCCATCATTCAGTAGTAGTGAAGCAGAACACTGCAGAAATGAAATATTAAACCAGAGAGCATGTTAAGAAACTGCATTTTTTTCTTGAGATCAGTGCTGAAATCTTCTTTCAGAATGACTTTTTAATCTTCTGCCTCTTGGTCTCAAGAGTTCTTTTTCTGTGAATGTTCAAAAATGAAAGGAATTCACATCCCGTGCCCTGCAATGTGAGATCACAATGTGAGATTCCTTTTAGGTTTCCATCTTCCCTACTCTCTAAGTATTTCCTTTGTAAAATAAGTTTTACACATTGATCAACTGAAGATTTTTAAGTGTTGTATGAATTTCTTTAATTTTCTGGAAGGTTCCGTCTGCTCTCATGGCACATATTCCATTGTTTGTTGAACTACGGCTGAAATAGTAGGGGAAATCCAACAATCATGGGCACCGACAACATAGACAATGGTGTTCTGTAGCTACGTGGCTGTTCCGTGGTAATGCTGATAGTACCCACAGTATCAGCTGAGGAGTAACAGTGTAACATCTTAGACTCTGCTGAGTTAGTCCCTAATTATATATGTGTATTTGGGAGGACTTAAAGTTTATTTTGGGGATGAGACATATAAATTATATGATATCTGCCAAATTATTTTCACGTAACAAGGTCATTAAGTTCACTGGTTCTTCAAAAAAGCATAGCAAAGCTGTTTTCCTTCTTGTCTCTTACTGATAGGTGTAGAATTATTTTACAGCTGGATTTTTTGTTCTGGAAAAACAAGTATCACTTGTGGCAACTACAGAGTGCCTGAAATATCAACAAAGTATAAAATCTACGTGTTTACTTAGGGTACTGAAGACTTTATGAATGTCAGGGCCAATTAGATATTTCTAGTTGGTCACTGAGAAACACTGATTATTTCCGGACAGCTTTAACTGAAAGATCTAATTGACATTTTGTTGAAGTTTTCATATCTCAACATAATAATAGAACCTGGTCTTGGAGAAAGCATCATGAAAATGTCTATCCTTATGCTACTTTGATATCCTACTTCTTTCAGTGCTCTTGTTTCTAAACCTAATTTTCCTGTCATTTGGAATGTCAGTTCCTTGTTCCAGCAATATTGGTATCCAGCTGAGTCTGCGGCAACTTGAATAACTTTGTCTCTGAACTTTCTGTCCCTTTTTTATTTTTTAATTCCAGTCATTCTCCTTCACCTATCTCAGTTGAAGTTAACTGGAGGAAAAAACCCTTTCATCTTTACAGTTTGGTAACACAAAAATTCTTTGATAGTTTATTTAAGGTTGTCCTTTCTCAGTTCCATTGTTTGCCTGACAATTTTGTGGCATTGATGACATTTGCTGCTGCTTCCACTTTTGTACTGGTGACCTGAATCTTGAATTGGTTTAACTTGATCTTTCTATGTTTTTGTGTCCTCTAAATGTTATCATTTGTTCGACTGTGTTCCTGTGTGTATGATGAGTCCAAATCAAAGTGTGTTACAAAAGTTACTGAAACCCAAATACAACAGTACAGTTTGAAGTGTAGTTTTATCTTTTGGGGCAGTGTTTCTCTTTTTGCTTTTTTTGTTCCTTGACGGTTTTAATCTCTTTGTAGTTGATTATGAATAACGCTACCGAGTGGTCATTGTCCCTGTAATTGAGTGGTAGTTAAAAATGCTTCCTATTTGCACCTGTCAGCCTGAGCTTCTGCCAGGACTTAAATCTACAGTAGGTGTGTGTTTCTGACGTTCACAGAAACAAAGGGGTGCCAGTATTTTTGTCACAACACTTACAGTTTTTATGTTACACTTTAAAATACTTGTTTATTGTACTTACATTTTCTCTTGGCTTTGGATTGGTAACTGACCGCATAAAAGTGTTGTGGATGACTTCATTAAAAATATTTTTCTTTATATGAAAGCATCATCTTTTGGTTGCTGAAATGATGTTTTCTCCTCTCATGAGCACAGTGTCCAATATACTGGTGAGTCTTAAATCAATGCTTAAATGTGAGCAGGCTTAATTGCTGTATAACAATTCACTAGAGAATATATTCATCACCCATGAGAGTTTATCCATCATCCTAAAATCTTTAATAGAATGTATATTTGCTGAAAAATAGGATACTTGGGCTGTATTTTAGGTAGCTGAATGCAGCCAGGTTGCTGAATTAGGAATTTTTGATAATTTAACTCTGAAAGAGTTTGGAAATAACTGAGGATTAAGTAGCTTTAGCTAATTAATGTCAGTATAAGTAGATGATTTGTTTGGAGTATATTCTTGTATTTTTTAACACATTTTACAACAAAACTCTGTCAAAACACCCATTAACCACCAGATATATATTAAATTCATGTATATAGACCACCCCCATGTAGAGCGGGTCTTTGTAACATGAATAAAATTATATCAATTAATCAGTTTTAAATGAGAAGTACCAATTCTGAACCTAGTGCTGCTGGCACACTTCTTGATTCTGACACCTGCGGTGTAGCTGCAGAACAGAAATATTAGGGTTTCACTAGTCACATTATTTAATAAGTAGTTTATTCTAGTTATACTAAAAAAATAACGGTGTATGGTGCTTTTTTTCTGGTTCTCTCAAAAATACTACATTGCAAATGCATTAAAAATGAGATATTCAAAACACTTTGGTTTTGGTAGCTTTAAAACATTTCCTTTTATCAGAGAATTATTTCAATAATTTGTCTCAAATGTTTTGGCTCTTTTTTCTTGCTTATTAATTGACTGTGAATAGATGATGTAATTCCTAATTGGATTTTTTCTCAGATGCTTGCAATTTTTTTATCAGAGTTCTCTTCTTGACATCGTCCTGAGACAACTGAAGGAAGTTTCAGTCACTTCAGTGAGAACTAAAGTGTTTCAATCTTTTTGTGACCTGGTTCACTATGTGTAATTGGAGAAAATATTTTTTACCTCTTGGCCTTTACTCTGTCCACTTATGGAAGTGATGAGTTTACAGCAGATATGGGTCTTGCTATCTGCTCTTATATATGTCCCCATTTTAGTTGCAGTTGTTTTGTGCTACTGATGCAAAAATCAGATCAATTATTTGCAATTCATAGTGTGCCAGTGAAGATACATGCTGTTATCTCTCCTTCATGAGTGAATGAAAGCTAACCAACACAACATGAAAATGAGTTGAATCAGATAACCATTTCTCATTCACATTAAAAAATTTAAATGGATATTCACAGTAGAGTTTAGAACACTAATATTTGTAGAAACAGAGTAATTTTCTGCCAAAAATATCGCCGAATTTAAATTAGCTTTCATATTGCAACAATGATTTATGGCAGTTTATTTTCTGCTAGGGATTCAGCTATTGTATATTTTTCCTGTTAGTTCTGCCAAAAAATAGAAGCATAAAAAGAAGGGATTCTGTTCTGTCTTTGATGATAGCAATGAAACTTTTAGTTAGGAGTTAAGCCTACCTGTGTTCTGAGAGCAAATGAGAAGCTTATGTAAAACAAATGTTTATTTTAGAGCTTGAGTGAGATTTAAGAAGAGATGTATAGAGACTATTTGGAGAATTTCCTGGTCTGGAATCTTTATATTGAATTACGAGTGAATTTACAATGTCTCTCATTTTAAAGGCATATGTCAGTGATAACCAAGCTAGAAAGAGCACAGATTGACTTTCAGTTAATGAAAATACTACTTTCATGAGACATTCTCATTAAGGCATTGATGTGGGTTCATTGTTTTTGCTATCTGTAGCATAATCATAAGAATAACATATGGGATTTTGAAATAAAAACACTTCGATGCTGAAGTCACTGGTAGGCATTTGGAAGAGCCACGTGTTTTCCTCCCGAAGAGGCAGAGTGCTTCTGATCTGTTACTTGGTGCTATCTTACTACTTTTTCATATAAGGCAGTAGCTGATGAATCTTGCTGTGGATGGGTGTGATGTTAGAGCTCAGCTGATGTAATGCCTGCTGCCCCGCTCCAGGCTCCTGCCCTTCTCCTTGGACTGTCTCCAATGCTCCTCTGACCGTTCACTGTGCCTGGGCAGAGAACCATGCCGACAGAAAACCAGCCCAAATTGGCTGGGTATTCTGCTGATTTACTTCTTTGGACTGGCTCACTCCTGGGTCACAGGAATGGCAAATTTTGTGCACAGAGAGCAACAAAATTTATTTCTGGTAAAGGAGAAATATGTTAGCCTTTTCTTCCTAATAACAGTAAGTGAGTTATAATAGCTAATACATACTGATTTAACCTCTCATATCTGCTATGGTTTGCTGACGCTTTTTCTTTACTATCTAATTTGGCTTGCTTTTAAGCTTAGAAAACAAGCTGGACATATGTTATGGTTGAAAGACAGACTGTCAGAATTTTATTCCACTTGTTACACCTCTGCAGTAGCTTCTCTAACCTACTCTGCATGATTGACATAGCTTAGAGCTGGATCGGTAATATTGCTTGACTGTACTTACAAAGCAGGGCAGATAACAGCAGCAGTTCTTTGTGACTGCAGTTAAAAATTCAGACTAAGCCAGAAGGTGCAGATTTCACAGGACTCTTGGAAGACGATGCTGCAGATGCACTCAGTTTGCAGTAAGTCAGTGTGTTGGCCTTGGCAGATACAGCTTTCCCCTACTTGCAGCCACTTCCATGGCTGTGCATCATGTTTCTCAGAGTAAATGGAGGACTGCTCTGCACAGATGCAAGTAGGAACATAGGATAAGTTTGTGCAGTGCTGCCAATGTGCATCGTAAAACACTCGACCTCATCAGAGGGTTTCTACCTCAATTTCCTTAGCTTGAGTGATGCTTACTTTGTGTCTGACTTTGTTATCATTCGTTGTGTGATCTCATGGCTTGCATGTCATTAGGAGATTGGATCACGGAATTTTCAGAGTTGGAAGGGACCTCTAGAGATCATCTAATCCAACTCCTCTGCTGACGCAGGAATGCCTAGAGCACATTACTCAGGACTGCATCCAGGCGGGTCTTGAAAGTCTCCAGAGAAGGGGACTCCACAACCTCCCTGGGCAGCCTGTTCCAGTGCTCTGTCACCCTCACCGTAAAGAAGTTTTTTCTTATGTTTGAATGGAACTTCCTGTGTCCCAACTTGTGCCTGTTGCCCCTCGTCCTGTCACTGGGAACCACTGAAAAGAGTCTGCCTCTGTCCTCCTCCAACCCACCCTTTAGATACTTATAAGCAAGAATAAGGTCTCCCCTCAGCCTTCTCTTCTCCAGGCTAAAGAGTCCCAGCTCTCTCAGCCTTTCCTCATAAGGGAGGTACTTCATCTTTGTTGCCCTACGCTGGACTCTCTCCAGTAGTTCC
>VYXH01007747.1:0-10658 GCA_013397275.1 Burhinus bistriatus | reverse complement strand
TCATCTAGCCCACACTTCCTCAGCTTCCTAATGAGGATGTTATGGGAGACAGTGTCAAAAGCCTTGTTGAAGTCAAGGTAGATGACGTCTACTGCTCTCCCCTCATCCAGCCAACCAGTTATAACATCACAGAAGGCTATCAGGTTGGTCAAGCATGATTTACCCTTGGTAAATCTGTGTTGAGTACTTCCAGTAACTTCCTGTTCTTCAACGTGTTTGGAGATGACATCCAGAACGAGTCGCTCCATTAACTTCCCAGGGACAGAGGTGAGACTAACTGGCCTGTAGTTCCCTGGGTCCTCCTTCTTGCCCTTTTTGAAGACTGGAGTGATGTTCGCCTTCTTCCAGTCCTCGGGCACCTCTCCTGTTCCCCATGACCTTCCAAAGATGGTGGAGAGTGGTCTAGCAATAACATCTGCCAGCTCTCTCAGCACTCGCGGGTGCATCCCATCAGGGCCTAAAGGGTCTTGTGGAAAAAAATTCTTGAGCATATGCCTTGGAATATTATGTGATGCATAAGACTAACAGATCTGCAATACAGTTGTACAGATGCATGGTTTTCGTAATCTTTTTTCACTAAGATATCTTTGCTTATACTTTCCAATACTAAAAAAGTAATTCCCCAACAACCCAAATTTGGTTAAGTACATATTTTCACTTACCCTATCGGTGAGGACGGCATTGCAAAAAAACCAATCTTTCCTTCTGGAGCTAGCCAAGCAGCAGTAAGCGGTAGTTTACTTTGGTGGCCAGCAATCAGAATGAGATGAGATTTGCATTTTCTTGTGGGTTTCATTAGCTACTGTTGATAGCAAAGGAGCTTTAGCTCGCCGACTCTGCACTTTACTAAAGACTTCTAGCATGCACCCACAATGAGACTTTTCTGTCCTGTTTTAAAAGTGTTTCTCTCCATGAAACTTCCCTTTTGTACTCATACAAGATCTCCCCCATTTTCTTTAACTCTGTAGGTGAACCTGAAAGCTATTTCCAGACCATAAGCAACCCTGGCATAATTGAGAGCAAAGCAATTAAACTCATTGCAATAGTAAACATTGGTAAAGAGACCTACGAAGTTTCTCTGTCTGCAAGTCTCATCAAATTCTGCCATTACAACTAGAGTTTGCTGCAAGCCCTGAACACTGGCTGATTTGCTCGAAGAGTAGGTAATAAAAAACCTGAATTTTCTTATTTTTCAGATTAAGTGTTTTTTCTTCCTATTCTTTTTTTTTTGTTGTTAATATATTTGTTATCTCATACGCAGAACATTTTGTTTCTTCTCCAGTGACTCATTGTTCAGTGAATACGGTAGTGGACTACAAAATACCCAAAAGACAAACACATTTAAAATACTAACTGTGGGCTTGATGTGTATACTTGGTGAGTCCTTCAGTGTTGTTTACTTAAAATCAGACCAAATAACTTACATTATAGCATCTCAGTCTGTCCATTTTAGCAAAATATTAAACTGCAAAAGAGCAGCTCTTATGGTGTTTTTTCCTGTGAAATAAATAATGTTAATTCTTATTGATTTCAGTAGCTGCTGACGTGTCCAAGAGCTCTTATTTAGAATACTAGTAACTGGCGTTTTCTCCTATATGTACATTTCAGACATTTTAAAAAATAAGCAACTCTTCCTGTTACATGCAGTATTTAACATTAAAATTACATTTCACACAAATGTGGTCTGTGTTTTTACATAAGTCCTGTGGTTTTATTGTTGAGGGAGATGATACGTGCTCATCAGACCTCATTTGTTTAGCTGTCTATGCTCATAATCTTCAAAGTCATGTTCACAATTGCTATTATTCAGAGAATTAAAAGAAAATGAGATTTTTTTCTCTGTTATTGCATAATTCCTTAAGAACTTCAAACAGAAGATTCAGAATTAAAAATTTATTGTATTACAAATAATAAATCCATATTTATTTTCCTGGGGTTTGTTTTCCTGCGTGTAGTGGTGATGAAAGTCAAGAGAGCTACTGATACTATGTAACTTGTAGACTAATACAAGAAAATGTTTAAAGACCAAATACAGTAATTTTAACTAAACCATTATAATGGCACAAGTTTTGTGATTTGGTACGTATGTTGGACTTCAAGTTACACTGTTAGTTTGTGTTGTTATATCTTAAAGGTGAGGTAAATTAATACTTAAAAGTATTTGATATGCCTTCAGAAAAAGTAAATTGGGGAAGATTTAAAAATATTTAAAACTGTTTTGCTATGTGGCAAGGCTTGTCTTCTGCTTAGACATGGAAATATCTGGTATGCAATTCTAGTCAGCGTGGTCTGCTATAATTAATTTTTCTGGCTTCAGAAAGTTTGATCTGTAATATTGGGCTCTTGCAGGGTGTTTTGAAGTCTATTTGTAGACTGCACTGAAGTCTTTGTTTGGGAGATACTGGGAAATATAAATCTTTATCATAATCAATTTGGAACAGCAGTTTGCTGCTGCCTGCCCTTGCAAGGTACACTCTGACAGTAATACGGAGGCACTTCTAAAGTAATGTGGGTGGCTGTTTACAAGGCTGCAAGCAAACTTCACTCCCTGCAACTGTTTTCAGGGAACAGAGTCAGTGACAGATGCCCTAGAAATAACGAGGCAGAGAGAGGGTGTGTTGCTATGGAAGCTATTCTACTGCTTTATGTGCACTATATCATCCAATTTAGAAGAGCTTTGGAGCCAAACAAATAGCTCCCCCCTCCAAATTTTCTTTTGGGGGTAAATCTTGTGAATCAGAGCACAGCCTAAGCAAGTTGAGAAATCCAGGAGTCAAAACCGAAGTAATCTGATCTTTAGTGTAGCTACTCAGCTACTTTGCAGCCACTCTGCAGCTTCCCAAGGCTGTGTTAGTGTTCTTTGTGCATGTATCTTCTGAGCTGTAAATTGCACTTTTGTGACAGCTGAGTTTCTAGTTCTGGGACAGACTTAAGGAGAATCTCATACTACTGAGTAGTGTTGGTTTCCCAGGTACAAATTAATGGTCTCTTTCTCCCACAGGCTGTCTAATCTTTTTAGACTGTAAATGCTGCTGTGCAAAACTTCTTTTAATGTCTCTGTGTGTCTAGTGTGATGGGACTTCTCTCTTAAAGCTATTGGAAAATGAACAGTGATGACTGAGCCAGAGCCATTGCCCCTCCTCAGTGTCGTCTCCTCTGCCCCAAGCCTAGAGTGAGATGAGCAAAAAAGATTTTTCGTTTTTTGAAAGATGTGCTTTTGTATATTCTACTCTTTTTTTTGATGCAGTAAAAACTGCCAGGTTCCAGTGTACTGGGGGTGGAGAAAAGAAAGAATTGACTGCTGCATTGGAGCTATGGGAAAAAGGCAACATCACTGGATGGTTAAAAATTTATGTTCGTGTTTTGCTTTTTTTTTAAGGGTTGTAGTCTTTACTACTATGTTGTCTTTCTCTCCATTTTTTCCTTTGTGCTGGTTCAGAGGTGAATGTTATCCATTCCCATTATAGCGTTTACAGTTTTGTGATACAGAGTACCTGCTATTTTTCCTGAGCAGGGAATATTTGGAACTTCCCAGCTGAGACTAGCACCAGTTTCTAATGAAACTGTAAAATAGCTGAAGCAGTTCTGTTTTAAGTATTTGGAAGGATATTTACAGTATCTAAAGCATTACTTTTGCCATATAAGAGATATTGTTCTGATGTATGTTGAGCAGACCTTATAATTAGTTCCCTAGGGAACTGAATGAAAATGTGACTCCAATCTGTATTTTCAAATAAAATGTGGCCTTGCTAATTAATCAATTTTAAGGATACCAGGTAGAGTCACATAAATCTCACCATTGATGCTGGGACAAATGTTGAAAACTTTTACTAAGAATAAAAATGAAGGGCAGAACACCAATGATTAACCTGTCCCCTACTTGAAAGTGGTTTTTATTTAGACACATCCTCCTTGTTATATATAACTACAAGCTTGTTAATGGCTTAAAACTTACTGCATTGTGTTCAGTACTTTGGCAGATCACAAATGTTACTTTAAATGAGCACTTAATAACACTGAGGTAGTGACTTTTTAATGTAGTTAGTGAAGTTTTTACTTCCACTGTGAGGTAATATTGTGCGAGACTGTGGCATATAAAAAAGGAAAGATGTATTTTCTTCAGAGCAGAAACCCAAAGGCAGAGTACAGCATAGTGTTCCCTCTCTGTCGTTACTCCTGACAAATTCAGCCACAAGGAGAGAACATCTGTATATCACTTCTTGAAAAAGTGTGAAATATTATCTCAACAGCCGCTTGCTCACATTTAAACTATCTGATTGAATTATCTGTTTTGCAGCGTAAGCAGAGGGAAAGGGAAAAATTGTAACTGCAATTTGAGTTCTTCACTGAGCCAGAGCAGATTCAGTACCCTTTAGCAGTAATAACTTTGCAGGTTGGATACTAAGTTTGTAACTCAGTAATGAGTAGCCGCTGTAGTTCAAGAGTGGTGTTTTGGTTTCTAACTGCAGCACTGGTGGCAGAACAACCATACTTGTCAGTGCCGTTTGTATTCCTTACAACTTTACCATGGCTAATTAATGTTTCAGGACACTAAATTGATGTCCTGCGTCAGCAAAATTTTTGCTATACCCCTAGCTAACTAATACAAACTAAAGACAAAAGTAATTTTAATGTTATACATTTAAAGCTATAACAGCAAGAGAAAAATGATTACTATACAATCCATTAACCCATTTGTAGAGGGTCTCTCTGTGTGTTTAATACATATATTCTTACCATTATGAATGTCTCCTAGATGCACCTTGTCGGATTAGAAAGAACTGTCAAAAAAGATTCTAATAATATCTTAAGTTGTGCAGCTCAAAGCAGTTTCTCGTAATCTCCAGATCCTCAGCGCATGTGGCTTCCTGGCTTTCTGCATCTTATCAGTCACTCTGATTTTCTTAGTGCTGTAAAAGCATTTCAAAATTTGTCATCATGTAGCAGCACAAGCTACATGAATTAGGTAAGCAGATAAACTAATAGTCAACACTTTGGTGGATATGACTTGGTGCTGCTGACTTAAATTGGATTCTATAATACATCTGCTTTCAGTTAGTAGGTGTCAGGTCCAAAGTGCAGCTCCTTCCCCTGTCCTAAGCTCTGGCTGCCTGGACTCAAAGCCAGGTTTGATGGGTGCAGCTGTGACCTGGGATCAAACTGCTGTGAGAGAGCAGTTCCGTTGGAGACCTCTCTGGTTTTGCTTGTGAGTTGCTTGCCTGTGCTGGGCCACTTACCTTGCTGACCCTGATCTTGACCCTCTGACTTGACTTCCTGGCTTGAACCCAGACCTGCTGCATCGACATGGACTTGTGTTGCAATCGCTGAAGTGTGCTTGACCCAGGCTGCGGTTTCTGGCCACTTCTTCTCTCCTTGCTCGGGTGCTGCGGGGTTGTGCCCCATGTCAGGAAGGACGTGACCGGAGCCCAACTTGTCGCTCTCAGCTCCTGGCTGCCACCCCAGTCCTGCTGCTTCCTGACACTGGAGGCCTTCTTGGTTAGTGTGTGGTTGTGACAATTCTGGGGGATTTTGTGATGGGAATTAACAAATATTTATTTCTTAGTATTTTTGAGGCATTGAAACTTATTTAGAGATGTGATGTTTTACATTTCCCAGGAATGAGTTTTAAAACATTTGTTTCCTCTCCCAAAGCTTTTTGAACACACTTGTGTGTATAATCCTCACTGGCAACCTCGAAAATAAGCACCGCAAGGCCCACGTCTTCCTCCCTCACAGCCTTTGTTATATAAAAATGGTTTGCTTTTGAAGATACAGAGAAACTGTATCTCTTACAGTAAGATTTTGGAAACAAAATGGAAGCTATTCAGAGAAGCTTAGAAAGGTAGAGGATATAAGGAAATTCCTGTGGAGTTGGTCATTGGGAACACTGTGTAATGTGGACCTGTATATGCAAGCTATCTTTACAATATATACATATGGATAGGACATGTCAGTCTCCCACCACTTTGTTGTATTTATAACGTTTATTTCAAACATCAGTTTTTAATTTAACTATTTTTTCTTCTTGTTTGAATGGAAGTTCTCAGGGCATATAAATTCTTACTGTGTTTCTGAATAGTACCAGTACAATGAGTTCTTGATGTTGGTGGCTCTGCATAATGTTTCTGTAGGTAGAGAACTAAGGACTCAGACTCCAACATCCACCAGAAGTCTCTGGATATTGATGACCCAGTGCTGTGACAATTTGAAAATTCATCTATATTCATTATGAACAACATTCTTCTGAATATGCTGCAAAGCAATGCTTATTTAATATGGGACTAAATCACTCTAGGTACAAAAGATTAAAAAAAAATCTCAAATTAGAATAATTTGTCATTTTATTCTCTTCAATAAAGAGTGTTTATTTTTCATATACAAACTTAATTTGGTACTGCGTGTCAGTTAAACGGAGAAAAAATTTCTGACAGCAAAAGGAGAATAGTATCATGTGCCAGTCTTGACATGAATAGGAGAATTTTATGGTTTTGGTTTTTTTTAAATTATAAGCTATGAAGAGTGTGTGCGCATAAATACACACTTATTTATAGATGCACAAGGGTACAATATAAAGAGCTGTTTCTGAGAGGCTGAGCCAAGCTTGACTGAGCATAATCACTGGCTTAAAATTAATTCAGCATAGGGAGCAGATACTGTACAACAAAAGGGCATGGAAACAAAGGAGACTTGCCAGGCAGGTAAACAAGGCTGAGGAGAGGCAGTGTGAGATGTTTCATTTGGAAAAAAAGTCTTAAGCACAAGTCCTGTGAAGGTTGAATGTGCTTTGAGGTGGAAGGGGTTTACAGATTCTGACATGCCATCCCGAAGCAAAAATAACACATGTATCTTTTGCTAGCACTGTGCCTGCCTCATCTGAGCCTTTTTTCCACTTCATAGAGAACGTTAATCTCCTATGCAGTGTGGCGTGACTCCAGTTAGTTACTCAAGAGCACACGCATTTTGTGTAAAATCGTTTTCACATGAAGTAGTACTTAGGTAGTGACTGCTGTTCAGTTGTCCTTCTCTAATATTTCTTCTTTTGTCTGAAATGTATGTTTACAGCAAAGAAATAGGGAGAGAAGTAAAAAAGTCAAAAAAAAGAAAAAGACCAGAGCTTTATCTAGTTGTGGAAGAACACTTTTAGGAAGGAAGTTCGTTGAAGGAGAAAGGGCTGTGTAAAGCCTTTGCTGAAATAGTTTTAACCATCTTCTCTCTATGTTCCGATACATAAGTCACAAGGATAGAAGTGGTGATTTATCCATTAAGTTGTTCTGTAAAAGGAGTGTCTTTATTAAAAATTGTACTACATTTCAGATACTTGTTTGCTTGTATCTGCTGAATTACTGACTCACATATAGGATTTTTTTTATTTTTCTATTTAATTCTTTTAAGTTTTACTCCCCTTGGCGCACACAAGTGATACAGCTGCAGAAGAGCTAACTAGAGTTTTTTGATTATTTGTGCCAGGTTCTTTCCTCCTGAGTTTCAATGCAGAATGTTGTACTTGCTTTCTATTTCTCCCCTGAACTGCATAGAAATTACTAGACCTGCGCAGGAGTCCGTGAGGAGCAATATTGAGAAACTATCATTTTAGTTTTGTTAAAGAAAGTGCATTGCAGAAGTGACTTGTTGAGGCTCACACCTTTGCTATTGGTGACGGGGGTATGAAAGCGAAGCCATCTTGGCTGTTTAATCCAATATGATTTGGCAGGGCCGGCAATATTAAAGAAAAACAAAATACAGCAAAATTTGAGAACACCAATGTAGAGAGCTTGAGTCTAAGAGGTTTTGAAACAAATTTCAGATAAATTGTTGGTGTGAGGCTTGTATGGGATCTGGTTCAGTATTACTGTCATATACCTGAAGACTAGCCAAGTTATTTTATAGGCAAGCTGCTCTCCTGACTACCTCTTGAAGTCCAATGTGCAATAAATTCTGTGAAATACAAAGAATACGAGCTGCAGATAACTTGATGTATTAAGGGACAGTGCATTGTCTAATCTTTGACAGAAGTTCTTCACTCTCATATTAAATTCAGTTTGCCTTATCTATTAGATAAAGAGATTGTGTGATGAAGTAGCAGGCTTATCCCAAAAAAACTGTTTTAGGGCTTGCCCTATATTTGGAACTCTTGGCTTCCAGCCTCTTAGTTTGTTCTGATGTTTGCCAATGTGCTTGGAGATGGGAGCTTACAACCAGGAGCCAGACCCCTGCTTTAGGCCATTCGAGATTCCCTGGGATGCTACAATTAGTGTTAATGCCTCACCATACTTCCCAGTCTATTTCAGCAACATTTTCTTGACTTCCTACTCTTTTGTTGTTGTTGTATTACAGTTTTTGAAAAATTTCTAGTTAGGGTGGATCTCTTCCTAACCGTAATTAGTTCAACTGAGAAATTAATGCATACCACAAGAGGATTTTTTAAATAAAATTTTGTTGGGTTATTTGTAGACTATTTTTGCCTTTTGTGTAACCAAAGGGTATAATCAGAGCCTCTTTGTGGCACTATGTTTGGATATCCAGGGAAAAATCATTACATATGCTATTTAAAATTGAAAATCTCTATAATAAGGAAAAGTGGCTTGCATGACTTTTTTGTTTTCTAAATTGAAAAGAAGCAACATCAACAAAGTATTTTTCCCTATATTTTTTAAAATCTTGAGAATATGCATCATGCTGTTAAGATTAGTGGTGGAAACTTATGTACCTCTACCTAGCGATCTTTTTTCTTCCCTTTAATTAAGACAGGCTGAATTTCTTTTTCGAAGTCTCTAAAGATAAATGCAGTCTTTTGTGCCAAGTTTCAGCCCCTGAAAAACTTTTTATTTGGTAATAAAGGCTCTGGAAAAGAGGTTTACAAAAAAAGTGCTGACACAACCTTAACCGTCGTGGCACAATTAGTTTAGCTGCGGGTTTATTGTAATCCTAAAATAATAACAGAAAATTGTCATGTCAAATAAATTCCATCTTTCCTTTCTCTCACACAGTCCCTGGATTATAACTCTTTGTGTATGATTATGTCATCTGCAATCAAGTTTTCTAATAACAAAATTGTATCCAGCTTTTTATGTACTTCAAAACAGGTAGTCTGAGTAGAATGAGCTAGCCAAAGACAAAGCACAGAATAAACACATCTTAAAGGAGATACAGTCATTCATATGAGTACTACTCTCAGTGGTATGTACAGTTTCCTTCTTTTTTCACTTTTGGGATTGAGAACACAGTTCTGTAGTTCAGATAAACATTGACCAGAGTAAGTCCTTTTTGTTCTTGTTACAATAACATGAAGTATTAGGTAGGCAACAGTAACTCTTTTGTCTTGCTGACCAGCACTAAAAACAGATAGAAAAATTGCATTTAATTCTGTTGTAATTGTTTAAGCTTTTCATAACCATTATGACCAGATGCCAAGATGGGAACTAAAATCTTTTTGCTGGGAAAGTCAGAGGGAGAAATGACTGAAAGTCCACTAAATGTATATATTATTCCTTCACTTCATCTTTCTCAGATGTTACCATTTAATATATCTTGTTACATTGAGACTCATATTTCTGAAATATCCCTAAAATATCCCTTGCAGAGGGAATATTTTCATGACAGAGCAGCACACTGAGACTGAACGGGATATATTTTTTACTCTGGTTTTATATAGCCAGCATAAAAAATCTGTGATAAGGAAAAGGCAGAAAATAGTATATTATCATAGAAAATGGAATCTAGTTCTGAGAAAAGAAGGGGAAATTGCCTTTTCTCTGCAAAATTTCCTGGCTTATCATTCCCATAGATGAAAAACCTAGGAAAAGATTCTTCTCTTCCCGGGAGAGAAGAGATACAGAAAGAAATAGATAGAGTGCTTAGTTAAGCATTTTATAAAGAGTTCAGTTGTTACTCAAAAGCTAAACAGGTGAGTGTTTAGAAGTTTGCATTTTCTTTGCTATTCCTAGCATTGACATGCCCTGAGTTCTGTTGGGTGTGTGTGGCTGTGACAGTCACAGCTTTGCAGCAGTGGATCGCTTGCTTTCCATTTAGACCAGGATGGTTTCTGTCCCTGCGAGACTGAAATTTAAATTCTGTCTTTAGCAAGAGTGCAGTGAGAGTTCTCATAAGGTTAATGTCTAGGAACATCTGTCCAGAATATTTGCAATAAGGAGATTTTTTTTTTTTCCAGAGTACTGGACTATTATGCCATTGTCACCTGGAGGGAACTGGAACCAGATATATGGTTTGAGTGTGTAGACTGCATCTTTTGTCTGCTTAATTATTGATCTCTTTACTAGAACTTTTCTTTACAGAAATTAGGCAAACTGATACATATAAGTATGAATTTTCACACTGATGAAGCTACACATTTTTACAAATTTATTCAATAAAACAAGGGTTTTGTAGCCTGCCAAGGTGCAATCTAGTAGCCATTTCATTGACAGGTGCTGCTATCCCTTAGAAAAGAGTAGGATGTAATTTGGTTCTTACCAAGGTGTGATCATATTTTTCTCTTATGTACAAGTGTTTCTTTACACAGAGTCCATAGTGTTGACTTTCTCTTCTCATATCTTTTAAATTCAGGTGCTGTGCTTTAAGAGTTCATTCTCTGTCTAAGCTTGGCCAATGGGATTGATTGCCTTGTCATCTGACTGTAGCTCTGTCCTGGTTTGAGGTAA
>VYXH01007746.1:7697-19851 GCA_013397275.1 Burhinus bistriatus | reverse complement strand
CTGGGCCCACTGCTGGCTCATGTAATAATAATAAAAAAATAAATAATAATTTGTCAGTGAGATTGGTTTTGGTTCACTGCACTGCAGCAGAAACAACTGCATTTGCTGTAACAAGGCAAGGTGGCAGAGGAGGAAGTTTTATTCAGCACAGTGCTGGTCCATTCTAACTGTACTTTGTCAAACACTAGGGGAGTTGGTACAACTATAACAATCAGCTGTCCTGGCTGTGTTCCCTCACAACTTCTTACTCGCGCTACTTGCTGGGGAGGGAAAAAGAGTGAGGAAAAAGAGAAAGCCCTGATGCTGTGCAAGTACTGTTCAGCAACAGCTAAAACATTGGTGTGTTGTCAACACTGTTTTAGCCACAAACCCAAAACACAGCACCATACAGGTTGCTATGAAGAAAGTTAAGTCCATCCCAGCCAGACCCAATGCAATCTTCTTTACTGAAATTATTGGTCCAAAGCCCTCATGATTATTTTTATCTGTAGTTGCTGCATGCAACATCAGTGACAGTAGGTTTTCGGTAATCTGGTCTGTAAAGTCTCATACACTATCAATCAGTCATACTATGAGGTTTGGCAGGAGAATTCAGCTCTCCTGGTCTCTAAAATCTTTCATATTGTGATATTTCATGATGCTCTTTGTAGCATGATTATTCAGCTTCCCAAATCAGTCACTTGAGAAGGTTTTTGAATTCTGAAAAACTATCGTCTTTGTACTTGGCTGAAGATCAAGAGCTCTAAATCTGTCATCAGAAATGTCTTTATTTGCTTATCTTGGAGGAGACCTTAAGACCTAGGATATCTGTTATGTAAGCTTTCAGTAGGTCAATTAAAAAATAAATTTCAGATGTCAAACTTTGATGCTTGACTTTCTAAATTAATACATATTTTGGGTTAACCCTGGTAGGCAGCTAAGCCCCATGCAGCTGCTCGCTTGTTCCCCCCCTCAATGNCTCCTGGTCTCTAAAATCTTTCATATTGTGATATTTCATGATGCTCTTTGTAGCATGATTATTCAGCTTCCCAAATCAGTCACTTGAGAAGGTTTTTGAATTCTGAAAAACTATCGTCTTTGTACTTGGCTGAAGATCAAGAGCTCTAAATCTGTCATCAGAAATGTCTTTATTTGCTTATCTTGGAGGAGACCTTAAGACCTAGGATATCTGTTATGTAAGCTTTCAGTAGGTCAATTAAAAAATAAATTTCAGATGTCAAACTTTGATGCTTGACTTTCTAAATTAATACATATTTTGGGTTAACCCTGGTAGGCAGCTAAGCCCCATGCAGCTGCTCGCTTGTTCCCCCCCTCAATGGGATGGGGAAGAGAATCAGAAAGGCAAAAGTGCAAAAACTCATAAAGACAATTTAATAGGGAAAGCAAAAGCTGTGTGCGCAAGCAAAGCAAAACAAGGAAGTCATTCACTACTTCCCATTGGCAGGCAGATGTTCAGCCATTTCCAGGAAAGCAGGGCTTCATCGCACGTAACAGTGACTTGGGAAGACAGGCGCCATAACTCCAAACATCCCCCCACTTCCTCCTTCCCCCAGTTCCCCCAGTTCATGAGCATGACGTCATATGGTATGGAATCTTGTTCAATATATTCATCAATGACCTGGATGAGGGGACAGAGTGTATCCTCAGCAAGTTCGCTGATGATACCAAACTAGGAGGGGTGGCTGACACTCCAGAGGGCTGTGCTGCCACCCAGCGTGACCTGGACAGGCTGGAGTGCTGGGCAGAGAAGAACCTAATGAGGTTCAACAAGAGCAAGTGTAGGGTCCTGCACCTGGGGAGGAAGAATGCTAGGCACCAATATAGGCTAGGGGTGGACCTGCTGCAAAGCAGTTCTGAGGAGAAGGATCTGGGGGTCCTGGTAGACAGTAAATTATCCATGAGCCAGCAATGTGCCCTTGTCGCCAGGAAGGCCAATGGAATCCTGGGCTGCTTAGGGAAGAGCGTGGCCAGTAGGTCGAGGGAGGTCATTCTCCCCCTCTACTCGGCACTGGTGAGGCCACAACTGGAATACTGTGTCCAGTTCTGGGCTCCCCAGCTCAAGCGGGACAGGGAACTACTGGAGAGAGTCCAGCGTAGGGCAACAAAGATGACAGGGGGATTGGAGCATCTCCCTTATGAGGAAAGGCTGAGAGAGCTGGGACTCTTTAGCCTAGAGAAGAGAAGGCTGAGGGGAGACCTTATTCTTGCTTATAAGTATCTAAAGGGTGGGTTGGAGGAGGATGGAGGCAGACTCTTTTCAGTGGTTCCCAGCGACAGGACGAGGGGCAACGGGCACAAGTTGGAACATAGGAAGTTCCATTCAAACACAAGAAAAAACTTCTTTACGGTGAGGGTGACCGAGCACTGGAACAGGCTGCCCAGGGAGGTTGTGGAGTCCCCTCCTCTGGAGATTTTCAAGACCCACCTGGATGCAGTCCTGAGTAATGTGCTCTAGGCATTCCTGCGTCAGCAGGGGAGTTGGACTAGATGATCTCTAGAGGTCCCTTCCAACTCTAAAAATTCCGTGACTCCGTGATTCACACACTGCTTCAACACTATATCCATACTAATCTTCATAACTGAAGAAACACATGGTTTTTGCCAGTTGTCTGTACATTCAACTGAAGGAAAGTTTCATTTAACAGGAGGACTTGATCAAAGTCATTGAGCATTCTTCACAGTATGTATGACTTCCAAGAAATTACAAAGTAAAAAAATGTGATTACTTTATTGGTTTAATAAAATATTGAATCCTTTACACATCTCCAAGTGTTTATTAAATGCACAAGATAGTCAATAATTTAACTGACAAGTTGCATCAGAAATAACTTATTAGCTTACATGAAGACATTAAGAATCTGAAATAAATGCATTCTGAATCCACTACATGGACAAGTGTCCCTCTACTTTAAAGTAAGGGGCATATTTCACTATTACCAGTAACATATTTTAACACTTGTACTAGCTAATGAAGATATAAACGATTTCTGTCACATAACAGTATTTTGCATGCTGACTTTGAACTACAGACGATTTAAGTTATTTATTTTAAAATCGGCTTTCAGGGTAGATAAAAAGAATGAAGCACTGGACTAAAAATAGATTAGAAGGATTAACAAGTGGGTTTTTTTCTCATGCATATCAGGGAGTTTAACTGAGCACAGACTAAACTTCTACATAAACTCACATTTTTGTGAAAATTTTTGCTGGTGGAGTTTTCTAGAGAAGACGTTCATTTTGACCACCGCTGCGCCGGCTGTTAAGACTACCGACACAGTGAGATCCTGCATCCTGCCCACAGCTGCTTCGCCAGTGCTACCACCTCGAGGGAAGCCGGGGAGAGCGGGCGGACACCTCTCCAGGAATGATTTCCCGTCAAACGCAACCGCCCCTGGGAGAGGAAAGACTCCCCCCGACTCTCTGAGGCTGGCGGAGGACGCCGGGAAAAGAGAAACAAGATCCGTCCCGCCTTTCCACCGTGGGACCCGAGGGCGACAGGAACGCGCCAAAGCCCCATCAGCCAGGCCCGCCAAGCATACCTGCTGGTCTCTAGGAACGAGTACCGCTCGGGCAGGATCTGGAGACAACGCTGGAAAAAACACACGTGCCGTTCTTTCAGGAAGTCCAGCCGCTCCACCTCTCCCAAGTTCAGCGCCAGCCGCGCTGCCGCCATCTTACCCCCGCCTGCGGCCAGCGCGTACAACCTGCGTCATATGCGGCTGCCGCAGGACACAATCAGCCGCCGGTTCCGCCCGCTGGGCGCGAAGCTCTCTTGCGGACTGCCACAGTATCGTCTGCCAGCTCTCCCCACAGACCTTGGATAGACAGCCGCACCCCCCTCAGTGGCTCAGCTCCCCCGCGGGGGCTTTCTAGGTCCACCTCACCCCGGAAGGACGGGGAGGGGGAAGAGAGTAACTGCTTACTTCTTAATGGCGCGCTGTCAAGCCTGCAAGAGCTGCCAGTCAGCTCAATACGTGCCCGAGATACTGTTAGGTAAAATGACTACGTATTGTTTTATTACAGCTGGTGATATCCTGCAGGTAAATCCAGTAACTTGAACTAATTATTCGTGTCTCAGGTAATAAGTTACTGTGTAGCAAATTGCATACAAGACTTCCATCGACGTTCATGAGGGTTAATAGGAGCAAATAAAATCGGTTACTATTTCTCGTATACCAATCTGAAATTCAAGGAGTATAAAAAAAAGCTGATCATAGTGAAGAACTTTTAATAAAAACAGACATATATGTCGTGATGAAAACACTAATAATGTAACACAAAACAGTTCAAATACAACACTCTCAAAATACAAAGGTAATATATGTCATTGGATTGAGCAAATTTTCTGAAAACTCCTGAAGACAGTTGGCCACTTCATATGCAAGGAAAATCCTGTAAAAATGACAGACAGATGCCTATAAAAAAAGTGTTTATAAATAACTTTTTATAATGGTATGTGTCCATTGTTCTCCTCCTTAACTATAACGAATATGTTGTAGAAGTGGTTCTGAATGTGTTGGTCAAATCGCTTTTCTGCATTCCTCCCAGGTCTTGATAGGCCTGCAAAACCCAGACAGGTCTCTGGCTACATTAATTTCAACCTTACAGTGAAACAGACAAAAGAAATCTGTTCTTTTTGATCAATCACAGAATGAATTATATATGCTCATTAGATCTTTATCATTTAGATAAGTGCAAAGAAAACAAAACAAATCTACCTAGTAAGGAGACTTTTGCCCACACTACCACAGGAAACATAGCAGAAGCTTTTATTCCACGGAATTAATATGGGCAGCAACTACTTGCTTTGATACAAACATGTAGAACAGGTTAACTGTGTGCAATTTATTATTGTAATCAGGCATGATGACAAGCAACCACTTCAAGATGCTAGCAGGTTTGGAGCAACTCATCACTAACTCCTTCCTCTTGAATAAACTTTAACAACAAAAATGGTACAACATATAATAGGAATGCGTATAGCAGTGGTAAAGCACCCCCACATGCTAGAAGATGCTGCAAATGGAAGTAGACCAACAAATCCATATATACATACATTAGAATTTAGCCTATTAAGGTCAGTCTGTTGCTACAAATAACAGGAAATTGTAGATCATCTAGTTCATATTCACTACTTACATTTAGAACATTCCAGAGGGGGGAGGTGTTTGCTTGGTTTTTTTGTTGTTGTTGTTTTTTTTTAAACCTACACATGTAACACTGCATTTTAATAGTTATGCTCCATTTTTAAAAAAAGTTTTAATTATAGGAGACTTCTAGGCAATACAAAGCCATTTGACCAAAACAAAGGCTAGTAAATGGGGACAGCAATTTCAATATGAAGTGAAACATATTTTCTTCAGGAATGAGATTTCTACAGTTATGCATTTCTTAAAGTACTCTTTAAAAAATTATATTCAGTAAAATCTAAGTACGCAGACAGATCATGTAACCTAGCAGAAGTTTTCATTAGCTACCAGCTCCAGCCTACATAAAATCCACACAGATGTAGTTCAAAGGGTATATACCATCTTTTTAAAAAATGCATGCAAAAAGGACGAATCTCACAATGAATTTGAATAATATTATATTCCTATTATAAGTTATAGGTTAATTAATCCTGTATATTAATGGACTGAATCTCCCAAAACTAAATAAAACTCACCCTCCCACAAAGCAGAGCAAACATTATCTTAATAGTGCTCCACCAGGGCCTTGCAAAACCAGAGAACAGAACAGAGAAAACCTCACTTATCTGAAAGATATAAGAAAAAAGCAAACAAACAAAACAACTATCCCCAAGACACAAGCCAAACCATTAACATTCCAATAGCATGGTTCTACAGCTGTAAGCAAACATCATTCTCCAGTATGAAAGCAACTCTGTACATAAAGTGTTCTTTGGTCCTGTAAACTAACATGTTGTTCTATTGTTTATCCCCACCAAAATATTTTCTGATAGAAAGAAAATATTATACAACTATTTTCATAAAAGTGTGTATTATGTTTAATTCTACACTTGGGTTTTCTATTAACCTTCCAGAGAGTTGTAAGATATTTTATATCTTTTACCTTCCATCCTCCAGCTGGAGAGCTCTCAGTCCTGCCAGTAAGGCATCTTTATTTACTCGACTTAAATCATCTCCAAGAATAACCAGACACGAAAGACCTGTGTAAGTCATTGCTATGTGCCCACTATCATAGGGATGAGACACACCAGGACCCTTAAGGGAAAAAAAAAAAAAAGAAAGAAAGAAAGAAGGAGAAAGAAAGAAAGAAAGAAAGAAAGAGAAAGAAAGAAGGAAAAAGAAAGAAAGCCCACATCATAAGAATTTATATTACAATCATGTATTCATTTTTTATTATTAAAGAGGTAAATAAAGTTAATTTCCCTTCACTAATTATGGTTAGACTGAATGCATCCCACTCAACTTTTCTGGATGAAACTAAATTACTGCACAGCTCTGCTACCCTTGTAAACAGCTCGTCAGTAGGAAGCTTTGGAACAGGACTACGCCAACACTGATTCATGCAAGAGTTAAGCGAAAAGAATCAAATGTGCTGAACCTTATCTAAGTTTATCCTGACACACTACTGGGCATTTTCCCTGGCAGTTGGGGGAACTCTCTGTTAAATAGCCATACCTCTACAGGTTCCTTCTGCAAAGATTTTAGAACATAATGATCTACAAGTAGAAAGTAGTGTGAGGGATTATTTGTAATCTCTCTGTCAGTTGAAGGGAAAACAAATTAGCCCTTCATCTACTTTCATCTATATTATAAAAAAAAAAATCATAGTATAAACAAACTATTTGCATAACAAATAAAGTAAACTAGGAAGCTAAAATGAGAGTTAAATGTTAACTAGTTACATGGTACAAAACCAAAAAGGAGAGAGATTGATACAACTGTCCTAAAATTATTATTTTTCCTTGTGATATTTATTAGGTACATCCTAGACGGTACTGATGCATGACAACACAAACCACATGTAACAAGATGACTCTGGATACTTAGGATGGATCAATTGGGAAGAACTGGAAGATGACTTTTTTTTTCTTTTAAAGAGGATAAAGAGCTATTTCTGTACTGAGCAGCAAAGATGGACAAGTTTTTAAAGCACATTTTACTAGGATTATGTCAATTGCCATTTTTATTTTGCAATTCATATTAAAAAGACATGCAAAAAGCAGTACAAAAACAAGTTAAATGAGATTATGTTATGGGTACACAGTATTTTCCAGGCCAAATCATGCTTGTTTCCCAAGACAGAAAATTTTAAATAAGAAGCTAGGATAAAAATACCTATTGCCCACTGTTCTCATACTAGGGAATCACATTGCGGTAGGCAGGCACAAAACAAGGTGAAAGTGGCTACAGCAGCACTGAAAAAGCTCTAGCTACTCAACAGAGAAGGGGAAAGGGGAGTGCTGAGAGCTGCCCCTCCTCTCCCTCATTTCTGGCCCCGGGGTCTCCATCAAGAAGCGGGGCAAAAATCTCAGCAGTCATAGCTGGCTCCCACTCCTGTCCCTGAGCAAGCGCTCCCATCACACTCTCTGGTCCCAGATACACTCCCTGGTCCCAGACACGCTTCATGGGGCACTCCATAGATAGAGGACAACTGCATACTCAAATGGGTTGGAGAACTATTGCAGTTGTGAAAAAAGTTTTTCTTGGGTGGATGACAGGCTCTAATCTCTGAAGGAACAACTTGGCCTATCATACCATAATTTTATTATAAGCAGCTTAACCCTTGTGATGTACATTTGAAATGTAGATATTCACTCGAAAAATCCATATATAGAGAGAGTGATACAAACTTGCTGTCACAGAAAAGTATTCAGTTTCATGTAATCAATTAATTTACCTTTAAACAAAGTGAGTCTCCGCTGAAAATTCAAATTTGAACCAATCCTGGCTCTAAAAGGATTCTCAGTGTCCCAGCTCAGTAGCTAAAATTTCTTCTCACATATTTTGTCAAATGAAATACACGACACACGTTAGCAGATGAAAAAAATCTGGAAAGGTTCTTCAATATTTAGTACCAGATGCCTACAAAAAGTCACATCGGCAACTATGAAGAAAACTAAGTTTCCAAACACAGAATCATAGAATGGTTTGGGTCAGAAGGGACCTTTAAAGATTATCTAGGTCCAACCTAGATGATCACTAGATCAGGTTGCTCAAAGCCCCGTCCAACCTGACCTTGAATACTTCCAGGGACAGGGCATCCACAACTTCTCTGGACGACCTGTTCAAGTGTCTCACCACCTTCATTGTAAAAAATGTCTTCCTTATGTCCAATCTAAATTTACTCTCTGTCAATTTAAAACCGTTGCTCCTTGTCCTGTACTACAGCCCCTGGTAAAAAGTCTTTCTTCATCTTTCTTATAAGCCCCCTTTAAGTACTGAAAGGCTACAAGAAGGTCTTTTCCTTTCTTCTGCGTTTTGCTTCTGAGCTTCTTCACAACATTTTCTTGAGCATTTTTTCTGAATTCTCTTTCTCCTTCAAGATTTCTTCTTTTTCTTGATGCTCTGGGGATCCCCAGAGCTGGATGCAGTACTCCAGGTGGGGGTCTCACAAGAGCGGAGTAGATATAGTGAAACAGTTCATTTTTAATTTTGAAAATTCTGTTTCCAGAGGAAGATTATATTTACTAAGCAAATGAGAATTACGCTAAGGAAATTCAGGCTTGAGTTTTTAAAACCATGGTTACAGAAATTCTATCCAAATGTCTTAACTACTACGAAGGTGCTTGGATGTTCAATAAATTTTCTAAGGCATCTGTAAATCTCAAAAGAATATTCCCCTTTAAACGGCAATTTTTCACACCGCCTCAACACAAAGTAACTGAAAATTCCTGCTTTTTCTAAATTGTACTTTTCTATATACACATACATCCATATTGTCTGCAAAGCTTTGGTAGCCTACAAGCATATTAAAATAAGTGGGTCTTTATTTTTTGTGTGAATGCAAGTATTTCTTTTACACTATCATTCGCTGCAATAAAAACAGATTACAGAAGTGTTATAAGCACATATACTGTATGCTCATGATACAAAATAACAGCCCCCCCAACAAACAGTATCAATCACTACAGTATCTAGACAATGTACAAATGTTATCTCCTCTTTCTCTTCCATGCAAACATTTCAACATGTGTGGGTAGCATACTGTTTTTCCAAATACAGGATTTCAGCAACCCCAGAGGTGTATAAAACTTTGTGCTCTACCCTACTAGCAAACTACAAAATATTTCAATAAAATTAAATTAAACACAGAAGATTCAGAATCAAGTATGACATCATATAAAAAAATTATTACAAGGCATACTCACAAAGGCTGAGATGAAGTTTCACATGTAAACTTACTCTAGGGTTTTGGGAGTTTTTGAGGGCCTAACAGATCTTTGTTCACCATACATGCTTTTTTTTTTATTTTATGTAAAACAAATATAATTTGTTAAAATTTTAAATGCATTAGAATTCACTTTATCTATATTTAGATAGACATATTTAGATATAATTAGATATTTAAATATCTATATTTATTCACTAGTCTGCTCTGGGCTCCATGGAATTATTTCAAGCTTGTCATGATACAACTCATCACATATTATGTTTTACCCACACATAACAATATATACTTCACACACTGATTCAACTAACACACCTGGGCCCGAATAACAGGGTTTCTTTGAGGGGACATCATTTAGAAGAACTAGACATTCCAGACAAAAAAAGAAAAAATTACTTTTTTTTTTGCATATAAAGAGGTAAAAAATTAAATGGGAAGTCATTAAATTTGTAGAAACTGGTCCTGTGACAATTTTATGCCACAAAGTAGAACTGAAATGTTTTTTCTGAAAGGAAAAGATTGCAACAAGTTTTAAAGGTTTTGTAAGATAGTTGCTAATGTTTCCAAAATTTGTATGGATGGGAGAAAGTCTTTTGTGATTAAAGTAAGACTAATCAATGGCTCCATTACACGTATGTACACCTTTGTATTGAGCTAGATAACCTTGAGCAGGGCTTAGGTTTTTGGAGGGTTTGTTTTTTTAATATTTAAAATATTTTTCAAAATTATCTAACAACATTCCTTTCCTTTACCAAACTATAGAAAAAAATGATCATATGCACCTGAAGAAGGACTTTTTGGGTTTTTTTCCTAACGTAACTTTAAATTTCAAACTTACATAAGCAAAGATTGTTGCGAAATCATTAGATTTTTGTTATAGTAGAAAATAAAATGTTAGTGTGTTGTGTATTCTGAAATTTGTAACCATAGAACCCTCACCAGATAATTATTGATTTGTATTAAGAAATTAATAGAAACTAGATGATTCAGTGAAGAATAGACTAGAGGCATTTTGTTTTGAGTTTTGTAGCCTTAGGAACCGTGTTTGTTAGTTATTATATTTTGTTAAGCTCTGTGAAATTAAGGGAACTTGCCATAGAAACCTGTTATGCACCAGTGATGCTGCTTGGAAAATCCCCTTACCTTTCACATCTTGATTTGAATATCAAGAATTCCAATCAATAGACATTGGTAGAAGTGATTAATGATTATTTTAGGGTATGAGTATTGATAAAAAAATATATGTGATCGAAGAAAAACTTGATATAAAGGTTAGATCTAATAGCGAGTATGGTATGTGTTTATGTTAAGCACTGCATGTACCAGTAACTAGGCATGATCTACCTACCATTCAATTTTGAACTAACCATTATACAATGAAACAATGAAGCATTGTGGACAAGCAGGAAGTTCCTGTCAAGAAAGTGATGAACTGTAGGCCTGGTCAGCAAACCGAGAAAACCACCTGGAACTGCCAAGATTAAAGGAGAAGTAGGCAAAAGGTAATTTTGGCAGGGGGAGACCGCGACCGCCGACTCATTGACCACCTACCCAAATAATACCACCTACTCAAAAGAGAACAATGGAAGAGGAAGACAAAGTCTGCGTGCTAATTTACATAGGAGGCGAGGAACGTGTGACCAATCATTAGAGAGTATAACAATGAATATGTATTAATTGTTTGAATATGTAATAATCAGTGTATATAAAATTTGAGAGTTTTAATGCAAAGGTGGACACGTCTTTGGAGGAGTTATCCCCCGTGTCCCCAGCGCTGCAATAAAGAAGTGCCTGCTCACCTACGCCGTGTAGATGAGTTTTTCCCATTACGGATTGGTAACAAGATGAACCCTCCTCAGAAGCTCCCAACTGCTTTTTCTGGCATAGGCCTTTGAATTATTGAAAGAAAAATAAAAACCAAACAAACAAAACCCAACCAAAAATAAAAAAGCTCCCTTCAAGAATATCTAAAAACATACAACATTCCAATTGCAAAATTCTACTTTTGTACCCTTGAGACTACAGAAGTGAATGTTTAAGGTAAAAATAATCTCATCTCCCCCCCAATAAAATGTTTTCAAGTACAAAAGTGCACTTTTTTTTCTAAATGGAAAAGAAATGCAAGAAAAATACCTGAACTACAAGACTACTGACTTTTAAGTTTCTTGAATTATGTTGGATATTGTTGTCCCAAAATAAGGGTTCTTCAGCCAGTGTGCAAAAACCAATCAACACACTGAGTCTAGATATTTGTCTTTATTTCAGTTTTGCAGAATTGGGTGGCAGGCATGTAACAACAGGCAGCACACCACACATTTCTGACAGTCCAATATTTATACTGATATGATACAGCTGATTGGTGATTGGTTCTATTACAATTTTATACAAAGTGCTTATGTAACTTTTTAACCATATTCTCAGTTGGAGGCAAGATTGCCACTGAGGTGAATTCCAATTAAAACAGATGATGACTTCATCTTACTACTACAATTGAAGCTCACTACAGACACCATCTCTAGTGTAAAAGGGGATAAANACAACAAATGGCTTAATAAGATAACTGCTTTAATAAGACAGAATAAGGAGAGGAATACAGATACAAGTAAATCTTACATCCCTTCAGATGCCAGGCACCCTGCGTTTGTGTAGCATCAGATGGAGCTCAGATGGATTTTCCCACAACATAGTGCGCATGTTGTCCCAAAGTGGGGTCGTTTACCCAGTGTGCAAGATGCCAATGTACACACAGAGCAGAGGTATTTATTTAGATCATTTCTGTGCAGAGATGGGTGCTAGG
>VYXH01007743.1:330980-354480 GCA_013397275.1 Burhinus bistriatus | reverse complement strand
TTCTCTCTGCCCAGCTCTCCAGTAACATCAGTTATCCATACAACACTGGGAAACTTGCCCTAAGTTTTTTGTTAAAGTAACTTAACTACCTAAAAGAGAGAAAATGAGCATTTTAGTGCTATGCAGTTTCATCTCATGGTAAATGCCCAAAGAAAAATGGGATTGAGAAAGAGAAACTGCATGGTCTAGTTGGAGCACTCTGTCATATGGAAGCAGTCTACTTATCCCCAGATTTAAATCACACATTCTGTCTTCCTAGCCCAAGCACATAGATGAGAATTTAATCAGTGCAGGGTGTGTACTTTCTGTGTTGCTTTGGGTGGATCTGCCAAACAGCATTTTCTTAGCTAATCACAGCTAGGCACCATATATCACACTACCATAATTTCATTTGTATTGTGTAGCCCAGTGTAGTATCAAACACCTCTTTTATTGTGCCACACAAATTACCAGTTTAGGAACCAATTACATGAAAAATAAGTCATAAATCTGTGCAAATTTTGCATTTGATTGATTGCTATATGGAAAACAAATCTATTGCTAATGAAACACACCTATAAATTGCCACTTCATTAGGGTATAATGAGCCTAAATGAGATTGGGGTAAATGAAATGAAGAGAACAATGCATGACTTCACTTCTCAAATGTCCATTTAAAAAAAAGAAAACAGACACAATCCATAAAAATTCTTGGTTTAAATAGAAAATGTTTGCTTATTCAATCTCCTTCTTTTCTGCTGTGTTTTAAGTTCCAAACTATAAAAGCCTAAACATTACAACAAGTTGCTATCGCACAGAAATTTAGAGAGAGCCTGAGCTGGTCATCTGGAGTGGTTCATAGAGTTTGAATTACTGTTCAACCTCTGTAAACTAATACAGCATCCCACCCTTATGTCTGCCCTATAGAACTGTAATGCCTAACAGTCCAGCAGCTATAAAGTTATTAGTGATTTAAAGTTAACTCCCAGGGGAATAATTTTAAATGTTTTAGCACTTTTGATCTGTTCTTCAGTGGCCAGCCTCTGTGACACTCCGTACCTTGTTGAATATCCCTGCATGATAGTTGTTCAGGTTGTAAAGGCTGATTATGTATTTTTATTAGAAATCTACAATTTTGTATTGCTTATCTTGGTTTAAGAATCAGACCAAGAGTTTTTCTTTTTTCTTTTTAAATGTAATGTGACAAAATAGACCATCTACCTCTTGTTGGCAGAAAGGGACTATATTAGGTTAGGTCAGTAAAACAGCATCACTAAAAGCAGAAAATAAAATTATAGCAGCAACAAACTACAGCAAATGCAGAGAAATCCAGTTAGTTTTGGAGGTCAGAACACACTCGAATGTTTTTAGCACACAGATCCATTGCTCAACTGCATATGAACTTTTCAGACCACAAACTATTTTTTGTCTAGACTAGGTCTATATAAGCAAAATAACAGTAAAGGTTCTGTCTGTTCCGTGAAAACTGTTGTGGCAAGGGGTTATTGCAACACAATAACCACACGGTGTCCTGCTCTGTCCCACTTAAAGCCCGAAAGAACAAGGCTGCCCCTAGGCACAGCATCTGCTTTGCAGGACGCCACCTCAGGCTGAAGTTTTCCCGTGCAGGGCAGAGGCGGCGCCATCGGAGGTATTTGNGGGGAGGAGCGGGGAGCCGTTCTTTGGGGCGAGGGGGTCGGAGCGGTGACGGCCGGGAGCGCAGGCGGGAGGAGAGGCTGGGAGCGGTGGGTGAGCCGGCTGTGCTGCGGCAGATGACCTCCTTGGGTGAGAATTCAGGTGGGTGCTGCAGAGACCTTCCGTTCCTCTGCGATACTGCTACTTTATTAGTGTACCACAGTCGTTCCTGGGCTGTCAGCGCTTCAGATCGTGCTCTTCTAGTAGCTGCTGCTTTTGCTTCATAGTTGGATGTGTTTAGGAAACACTTGGTACGTTTTCTGACTTTGCAGCATACCTTTGAATATCAGCAAATTTTAATATATTGACCAAGCCAAAGATTGTCCATTGACCTGAACTCAACAGTTTTAAGCAGGCTCAGCACAGCATACCCGCAGCAGGGCTGATAAACTAGCTATCTTTTAAATAAAATCACTTACTGACCAGTCTCTGTTGGATTAAATAGTTCCTAACATGTAGGCTGAAGTTATATCATACACAGTGCTATTATTGGCATTTTGTAGAATTAAGGAAAACTTGAGCGCTACATGACGAAAGAGCACAGACGATATGCTTGATTTGCGTTCGTTACTTCTGTGCTATAGGTTTATTGATATTGGCTCTATTGGACGCAAGCAATTACCCCTCCTGATACAGTTCCTTTTAGGACTTTTACGTCAAATATTTCTCAATCATGTACAAGGGTCCTGTAAAAGAACAGCCATAAGGAGCTTCTGCAGCAGTGAAATGTTGTATCTGTTCCTGCTTTACAGCCAGCAGGACTGGAGCACAAAGAAGCAACGTATCTGGGATTAGCCTGCAGCGAGCTAAATCCCCTGTCTCTTGCCCCGTTTACTTGGATAAGAATTTTCAAGTGTGGATTTTGAAATTAGAGAGTTGCACTCTCAATTCTCCTAAAGTCGACAAGAGTTAGATACCTAATTCCCTTGAGCCCTTTGAAATTCTTGTAAAGCAAACACTGCCTTCTCTAACTTACGTAGAAGCAATTAAAAGATTAGCCAACACTGACAAGCTAGTTAATGTGATCTGCAAAGAAAATGCCTTTAAACTTGTCTAGGTCCCAGTAACCAACGTGGGAGGCTAATGACAAGGACCCGAGTAAAGATCCTAACGTCAGCTGGGGAGTCCTAGTAATCGGCTTGGGAAGCAAATGCCAAGGAGCTGGATAAAGATGCAATTAAGGTTTCCTCAAAGTACTGGGGTACATGGCAGTTCCCAGCTGTGATAACTGAAGAGTTGGCTGTGATTCCAAAACACCAGCAGGATATTAAAGCAGGAATGAAAGGACAAATATTTTGGCCTTTTCATTTTCCAGACATTTATATTCACTATCTGCATGGAGCCTAAATTATCCTGGAAAAATTCCAAGCAATAATCCTTTTTTTTTCTCTTTCTCCAGTGGGTTAATAAACTACAATTAGGCTTTTCTACTTTGCATTGCACAAGGGACAACAGAACAAACATTTCCACTTATTTATGATCCATCTCAGCTTTTGGAGAGTCTGACAGTTTTACAAGACCCTGACTGCTTATCCTGGTCAGTGCAAACATCCTCCTTTGGAAGCATGGCATTTGAGCCTTCAACATTGAGTAGACAACATGTTCAGACACTTTCTTTAAGGGACAGGAGATAACTTAAGAAAAAATAGTTCTTGAAAGTCCTGTTGCAAGTGTAATGTGGTTCTGAACATCCTCAGGAGATCATGGTTCTAGCACAGCAAATGCATTTTTCAGAGTGTATAAAATGAAATATCTTATTAGCAGTTTTAAGTCATAGGAAAGTAATACAAATTTTTATAGCTCCAGGAAGATACACAGACCAGAAAGATGCAATGGGAAACCTGTGATTTTATCTCCAAATGGACCCTGAAAAAGCCTTGTCGCTTCCACCCCTGCCAGCACCAATGACAGGATCTAAGTCACTGCGTAAAGGACCTGCCAGCTCCCAGCCGATGGCTCATGAGCTCTAGCAAATACGCATTGCAGAGCTTGACCTCTGGCTGCCAAGCATGCCTGCTGCTTGTTGATGATGGTTTGGGATTGTTGGTGATGAGAGGAGGTGGCAGCATCTCGCTGTGCTGGAACAGTTGACTCTGCTGTGCCAAATCAAGCAGGTTTTGGGGCAGGGGCTCTGGGCTTGTCTGTTGCTGTTGTAGAGAAAAAAAAATGTCTTTCTATATAAAGACAGAGATTGCAAAAAAGAACAAAATTACTTGGATTTTTTTTCCTGTTTCCTTCCAGATTGGTGTAATATGTAGTCAAAGTCATGTATGTCGTCAGTCCTACCCTCTTCTCTGTTCTCCTGCCTGTACTCGCATGCCATGGGGAGGAGAGGCTGTGTGAGTGTCTCCTGGCTGGGCAGGTTGAGAAAATCTATTCCTTTTCTCAAGCACTGCACTTGCATGCTACAAAAAATTGGACAAGTAGGGTCCTGGAGTAACTAATGTAGAGGTGATGCAAACAGCAAGAAAACCTCTCAAACTGTTTGCTCACTAGTATGGTTTTGCATGATTCAGACTTAAACCCTTTAATAAATTCAGACCTGCCACCGGTGGGCAGTTGCATGTCCCCATGCCTCTCCTTGCACACGCCCACGACTGCCCTGCTCTTGCAACTGGTGCTCGTTGGAATGCATGGTAGCCAACTCGGAAAGCTAAAGCACTGCAGACCTGAACATGCCAAAAAAAGCGAAGACTTGCCTGCCAGTTTGGCTGGCCAGGCCTGCTCTCACAGGCTCAGCAGTGTCGGTGGAAGGAGGGGTAGGAGCATGCAGGCAGGGAAAAGGAAAGAAACAGATGTGCTTTGGCAGCACATCTGTGCAACTGAAAAGTCATGCTGCATCTTGAGAATCAAGTTCATTGTACTTATTCTTTCAAATAGAAATTTGTATCCTCCCGTTTTATTTAGAGCAAGTATTTTTTAAAAATTGAAATACAATTTGACACTTTTCTTTAGTTGAAGTTTGTGGTCATCCTATAGTAAGGCTGACTGGCCTGTTCATATACAGCTTCTCGGTGGTTTCAGTTGCTGCATCTCCCTTCTTGTTCGGAAAGTGCTTCTTCTTGTGAGGAAATAATCTCAGAGAGAATGCCTAAGTCTCAGCACAGATGTCTTTTCACTATTGCAAGCATTCCTGTTAACGTTGATGTTCATTCTGATGGGGATTTAATACACGTTGTAGCATCTGGTTTCTAAGTACCTGATGAGTCTGGGTTTGCTCTCCAGTCTGCAAACTCAGTGCTCAGATGGGGGAACACGGTTTTTGAGGTCTTAAACCCAAGTGGATGAAGGAGAGGAGGTGTCAGCCAAGCTGATGTAGCTCCTGGGGCTCTGGGGAGAAGCGGGCAGCGGAGCACAGAATGGCACCACAGTGGAGAAAAAGGAGCAGCAGCGTGGAGGGCAAGGTTTGCTGGGGGTCCTTGGGACAGGCAGGCTGTGGCACAGCCATCATTTTGAATGCTGTTTTCTGTGGGACTGGACTGAATCATCTTCAGCACAGAACGGACATGTACAAGCTACAGCCATAGGATGGCATGGGTCACATACTTGTATATTATTTCCCATAAACATCTGGTAGTAACCTGTCACCCATAACCATATCATGCGCAGGAAATGAATTCTTTTTCATCTGCTTAATTATGAAATCAGTTGATGAGAAGCAGGTGACACGTTTGGGTTGCTCTGCTATTTCCGTTGTGCAGATAGTGCCCAAAAGATCTATTAAAAATTTGTCATCCTCCTGTGTGACATCTAGCTCACAGGCAATAGTATTTGGGGGTGCTGCTCCCTACTGGCTTTCTGAAAGCTCCCCCAGTTCCAGTTTCTATTCAGGAAGAGCTAACTTCTTTCCAGCAAGCATCTGAGCAGCTATTCTAACATCAAGAAGAACTAAGCAATTTCTATCAGCTTGTGTTTATTAGTACATCTGTTTTAAAAGTTGGTCAGTGAACCTGGAAGAGCCTTTTGTAGTGACTGTAAGACTATAGAAATGGGAAAGCACATTCTAACCAGCTAGTGAGGCTGGCTGGGAAGGTGCATCTCATCATTGCATGGTGAGGTGGAGTAGAGAGGCTGTGAAGCCAAGCTAGGATGAGAAGCTAGGAATGGGTCTTCTGCACAAATGGTTCATCTATACTATTTGTCTTGCCAAAAAAATAGCATAAGGATCCTCTCAATAGCCCCAAAGAGTCTTCAAGAAGATTGTCTCTGCTTTTTGTGAAGGAATCTTGGGTAGGAAACTGAACTTTGGCAGCTTTTAAATGCATGCCCTAAAGCATCATGCAAGTTGGCAGAACTGTGATTGTTACTTTAGCACCTCCATTAGGGCAGGATTGCACGTTTATAACAGTTCCTGCCCAAGATGGGCATGTTAGTGTTAGCCGTTAACGCTACTCATTATTATTGCCCTTCTTTTACGTCTCTTGACTTTTATTCCCAGAGCTTTAGAACTCTCTGGAGTTCCTGATGGAGAGCACTGCTGGCATGCTTCATCTGTATTCTGCTGTTACTACTGAGTGAGTTTTCACTTGTCCTTCAGGCTGCATATGACGTAAAAGCAAAGCAGTCTTGCACATCAGTGCTGAGTGCAGCTCTATGGAGAGCAGTTATTTCCTTTTGAGTAATTATTTCTTATTTCCTTTTTATTTCCTCCTCTCACATTGATCATTATAATTGTCATACAAGTTGGTCTGGGAATTTCCTTTCATTAGAATAAAATTCCTAGGCATCCATTATCCCTTTATGGTTTCAATTTCCAGTAGGATTAGGAGGAGGCAGCATAGATGTCTCTGAAATATAGTGGTATCAGTAGGACACTTTCGGTAGTTATTTTAGCAATGAAATAATCGCAGCAAATCCAATGGCAAATAATTGCAGACATGCAGGCCAAGAACTTCTTAGTGCTTCACGTGTTGTCTCCTAACACGGCAGTGGCATTGCAACATGGGACTGTGCAAAGGTATATTAAAAGGGCTGGAGATTTCCATTAGCAAAGAAAATTCCCCCAGCTCCTGTGTCCTTGTCCTATGGAAGAGGCCACCTCCAAGTGTGAGAACGCCATTGTATTTTCAGTCATATTTATTGAAAATGTCATCACTGGCTGCAAAATATTTTCTAGCCTGTTCTTATTGGCATCACTGTTCATGGCTTGGTTTGCTCTAAAAATAGAGTACTTTTAACATGTTGGGAACTCGGGAAGCTTCAACTCTTGCACAGCTCCTGTCTGAGCTCAGGAAAGCTGTGCACAGGCTCAAGTTCACTAGTTTAAAATGAGGTCTGGCGTGAGCACAGCTCTAGTTTTTCCACAGCTGAGCTGGCTGAGCGAGTCTACTGGGTTTTTGTAAGTGTAAACCACTTTGTCTTTGTGAAGACTTTTAATGTGAGACTGGTCACCCTACTGGCTCTTTTCTGCAGATTTTTTTCTTTCCTGTTTTGCTCTGTGAGTACAATGCTTGTGTTTTATCAGTCCCTTGTCTTGGTATTCAGTAAATGTTGTGTTATGATAAAGATTGTGATAAATTATGGCACTGAGTATAGTAATAAATGTAGGCATAGTGTATATAGGCTATTGTGGAAGAAATTAGTTTCTGTTCTGCAAGTGAAAAAAAAAGGCAGTCATGCATCTGTTTTACGTAGAAATACCCTTATCATCCTGTGGTATCACTTTATTCTCAGATGAAAAAGCCATAGACTTTTGTGCAGAAAAGCCTTTGTTATGGATGGCATTGTCCAAATGACTCAAGTGATAATGGAAATAATTTAAAGTTTAGAAGCAGAATAATAACATCATGGAAGTTCTGTAAGTTTTTGATGAGTTTCTTCAGTCTGTTGCACTGATGACTTAAAACTGAGAAGTTAGAGCAAAGGAAGCAGTGAATTTGGATAGGTACGTATGTGAAGTGCCTTGGAATCCTAATCTTTGGGTGTATGTGTAAAGAAAATAGTTTTAAGAAACAGGTGTGTTCCTCTAGCCTAGCATACTACATTTTAAGGTGCTTTAAAACATTTCTCTTTACTGAGCGTGCTTGATTTTAAGGTCCTGTTAAAACATTTCTTTCAAAGTAGTCTGTGCCTTTTGGTTGGTGTCTGTTGTAACGTGTGCTGGAGTACATGCATACGCACAAAAAGTGTGATATGGAAATCCTCTCCTCTTCAGTAGGCCCAGTAATTTCTAGTATTTGCAGAGTTTAGAGCCTGCTGGCATGTACTCATACTAAACATGTTTATGTTTTTGAGGCATCTGGTGAGTGTTCTGTGATTCTGTGGAGTTATATGCTCTCCTGTGGGAATGTTACAGTATTGGCCATAGGGCTTTATGAATTGTCACAAAATGAACAGTTAATTCTTGACATCTGCTGTGCTGAAGTGACTGCCAAGTTGTATGGGTAGTTGCAAGGAAATAAATATTGATAGACCCTAGCAACAGGTACTCCTGAGAACTCTTGTTCTGGGAATGCTTAGGCTGTGTCCAGTGTTATTAATGTTGTGATAGCATTTTAAGTTTATTTATAGGATTTGTTTGTGTCTTATCACCATGTCTCAGAACTGGAATGCATGAATGGGCTTTGCTGTGCGAGGGCATAGACATGTGTATCGTACACTCTTCTCTGGTGACTCATTTCAACATGTAACAGATGCTTCACTGTCCAAATCTCAGGGGTAGTTGATGTACACTGATGTATGACATCTCAAGTATGTGCTCATATCTAGACTCTCATGTGTTTGTTATCTATCCTATGTTGGAATGACTACTCCAGAGCTATAAACATTGAAGTGCGTCGGATATAAGAATGTCTTTCTTTTTAGTAGTATACTAACAAAACATTCATATGCAACATCCTCTGAGAATCCAGCAGATAAAATTAGCTTGCTTATAGTGAAAGCACTAGCTCTTGTGAGCACTGTAATTGAAAAATGTTATGTTCTCATTGCAGAAATTGAAGCCAGAGAAGCCTGCGACTGGCTGAGAGCTGCCGGTTTTCCCCAGTATGCTCAGCTATTTGAAGGTACAATCCCAAAGATTTGACAAGTAGCTGATGCTGAATTCAAGTAGAATTGTTTACATAAACAATCTTTCGGAACCTGACACTTGATGGAAGCACTTCCAAATTCTGTAATATCTTCAAGCAAACCTGTAGAAAAGTAGCAACCTGGTGTGTGTTCTTGCAGAAATGACATCTTAATTGGGTTAGCGTGGACTCAGTAGATTCTGTAAAGGACCAAATCTTTCCTGATTATTGTTAGACAGTAACACAGTCAAATGTCTGCTTTTGTGATTTTCAGTTGCTTATAATTTTCTCAGGCTCTTTTCCTTGGAGTGCTGGGGTTTTTTTCCAACTCACTGATTGCAGTCAAAACTCACCTAGGGCTCTCCAGCCAGTGGTCTTGAGCAAGACTGTTTTATTGGTGTTTTGAAAAAGAATATTGGAAACATCATCTTGCAATCATAAGTTTTTAAAACATATACTCAGAGGCAGCCAGCCACAGTCAAACAATGCAACTTCAGCATGTTTTCATGTTGCTAAAGCTACAAAGAGTGCTTATTGCTTGTGGGGGAGAGAACAGATTTGTTGAGAACTTGTATAATTTTCAGACAACACTTGTGCTTATACCTTAAAACTGTTCTTCTTTAAAATATGGTTATTGTTACAAATATTGAATGTAACAAAAGCTAATCTAGTTTTGTGATAGATTTTTATCAAAGAACTACAGTTAAATGAACTAACAGTAACTTCTGCCGGCTCTCATTCCCACCTCCCCTGTTCATTGCAAAATTAGAATTTGGAAGTTGAGCAATAGAGCCAAATTTGAAAGCTGTATACCGTGAAACATGATAGCTCATCGAAATGCTTCCCCTTTGACTACAGCAGATGTTATTATATAAGCATAATAATAATAATTATTGTCATTCTGGATAATGAATCCTCTGCATTACCTTGCTGTTTATGTGGTAAATTAAGTTTCAAAAGTAAGCCAAGAAAATACTGCTGGATCTCACTGGTTCACTCATCTGCAAGGCTAAATCCCAGAAGCTGGAGCACTGAACTCTTTAGCTGGTGTATCAGTTAGCTTCAAGCACAGCATGATTTGTCAGGGTCACTGCACCTCAAAGAGCATTTGTCACGTGCTGCATTGTACCTTACCATCAGCAAAAGCTCAGGTAAAATACTCCTAGTTTTATACTATACTTGAAGGCAGAAGTTGCAGAGAAACTAACCAAAGGAAAACTTTAATTTTGCATTTCTTGGCTATAGTACTTAGTCACTGCAAGCTCCTGGAAATGCAGCAAATGCTTGTCTACCTGTAACTAATGACAGCAAGTGATACCTACATTTATTCTCCCACTTGCTCTGAGGAGCTGATTCTCACTTACTTGAAGGACATTTGTGTGACTATATGGCTATAGAAATAGATTTAGATTTATTTCACCTATGATATATAAGTTGCAAAATTCAAAGCCTTTGCAGTTACAACTCAATTTTCAGATTCAACTTCTTTGTTTACAGATATGCAGTTTCCTATTGATGTAAAAACGGTGAGAAAAGATCATGAGTTTTTAGATGGAGATGCGATTGAATCACTGTTCAGGTAAACATTAATTATGAATCATCAACTCCAGGCTCTGTAGTTATTTGTCATTCATACCCTAGTTTTTGTCAGAGACTAACAAAGTCAGCAATGCTGCAACTGAAGGAAATCACGTAAGCACATACTTTAGTACCACTGAAGTTGGTTGTTTTAAGAATTTAAAGCTAAAGTAAGCATGTGTCTGCACATCTTCTTCAGCCAAGGTCTCAGTGACGTTACACTAAGCGTCAAATCTGTCTTTTCTATAATGTGAAACGTCTGCCGGCTGAGGAAGAGTAATTGGTTCCCTGCAAGCATACGGCAGCATGGCAGTTTGCTCTTTAGAATTGCGTATTACAGAGTGCGGGGATTTCCTCTGACGAGTAAGCTTCCCCAGAGCTGTTCCACAAGATAAACAGCTAAAATGATCTTCACAAGAGACACATTTTCTGTTTTGTCTTCCTGAATAGTTTTTTGAGTGAGAAGCAAAGGCATTGATTTGAAATTATTGGTTTGCCACAGCTGTTCACAGCACACAAGTGAAACTGCATTGTCAGTGCAAAGTCAAACTCATTGCTCTTTGGACTTCCCCCACGTAAGAATGTGTAGAGGCATTCTTCTTATTACTTACTGCAGTTTTTGAAGCCTTCTCATGATGAGATTGTTTAGCAGGTGAAGTGAATTCCAGACTATCCATGCCACTTGGCCGATCCAAGGGACACAGTAACAATTTATAGCTCCTTAGGGACCGGAAAGTTACTCTTCTGGCAGAGTGGTTTGGTCATTTTTTGTGTTGTCACCTGAATTCAAATTCTCCTCGTAACAGGAGCACCGTCAGGAGCTGTTTGCATAGACATCTCTAATGCACAGCAGATATTGGAGAACTTTGCATGTATTTTGTTTCTTGATATGACTTCTGTCCTGAGTGTTCCTTGAAGGCTGCCAGTGTGCCTCCCTTTTGATTCCACGTATTTGTTTGGCAGTTAAGTGAATGACTAGTTTGAGGCCTTATTGATTCCACATGTTTTAATTAAAATGGTAGACAATAAAGTCCTTCCAAGGATACAGGTTAATGTCTTCTATTTTTTTTATTTTTTAAGAAGCCCGCTCAGAGTTTCTTTCATTTTCAAAATCTTAAATCAATATACAGTTTTTCACAATCATTAAAGCTCATAATATGATTTTAATTAACTGCTTAATTATGGTCCTCTTCTCTAATTTTAAGATGGCAAAACTGGAACTGTGAACATTGTGGGGTTGTTAGTTTGTGCTGGTTTTGGCAAAATTTATGGAGGACCTCTAACAGAATGTCAGTCTTTGACACCAATAATGAAGACACCATGGCAGAAGTTCAGAACTATTTTGGTGCATGTTTGTTTTCAAGAAATAAAATAGTTTAAATTTAAAACGTCTGTCTTTTTTCTTATACCCTAGACGGTTGAACACATTGAACAAGTGTGCATCAGTGAAAGTGGAAATAAGACGTCAGAGGAAACAAGTGTGTTTGTAAAATATAGTTAATTTTCTCATTAAAAATGTGTTTAGCTATTGTATCAAAAACCTGTTTTTAAAAGGTGTATGAAGGATTAGCAATTTTTGAACTTTTCTTTCTCTTCTCTTCTATCCTACAAAGCTCTTCCATTTGCATTTTCCGCTGAAAAACATAGTCATGGAGATTGAAATTATGTAATGTTCATTTTGTAACTTTGTAAGGTAGGTTAGGGGTGGGTTTTGAAACAGTTTTTAAAAATAATTTGACACACATTACTGTCCAATAGGTGCACCAAGGCCCCACCTCAACATGTCTTTTATTGCTTTCCTAAGTAGTTTCATATCTTATTTAAGGTCTGAAAATGAAACGTCACTCTTATTGACTGAACGAAAGATAGGAAATTAAAATGGACAATCCAAATAGTGTCAGCCAGTGCCAAATGTCCAGCCAGTAGAAGCTGGATAGGCTTTAGTTGTGCCGGCTTTGTTGTCTCCTGAAAAAAAAAGGATTGTAGATAAAAGAGAGTTATAGCCACATCTTGGCTGGTTAACACCAGGATTGTAAAGCCTCTTAGGTACCGTAGATTAACTGCAGGACTAGCAAGAAAATAATGTCATTTTTTGGGAAAATGTCTAGTTTTTTTAGAAAGTTCCACTCTGCTGTCAGGGAAGAATGGGGCAAGAGAGGGTCCACAGAGAAGAGACAGGTCATTCCCATCTCTCTAACAGTTTCCTGGCCAGGCACTCGCTTGCCATGAGGACCATACAGTAAATGGAACACCGGGAGCACCTGAGGCTGAGGTCTCCAAGAGGCTGCGCCAGGTTTTGATGCTCCAGTCCTGCAGCCAAATGCTTCTTTACCTGAAAATGGCTGAGTTTTGGTCACAGAAGTGTGAAAGAGTGTTTGATTTGTTTGGCTTTACAATTATCTTTCAAAACCTTTGGATTTGCTGCGGAATTTTTCATCCTCAGATCAAATCGGTCATCTTTTCCTGTGGTAAACTTAACAGATTTGTCAGCATGCTTGGGAGTAATTTGTCATCTAAAAGAACAGAGCTCAGGGCAGACCTTCAGTAACTGAATGGTTACATTTCCATATGTTGGTCTTGGGGGTTTTGGAGGTAGGCAGAAAATTTAAGTCTCCCTTTTTGTTACATTCTTTTGCAATTTAAAGTTTGCCAAACTTTGCCCTTGAACTGTACTTTTGGGTTTGTTTTTTTTTTTCCTTCTAAGAGTGATGACTCTGAAGATGATGAACCTTGTGCAATAAGTAACAAATGGGCTTATGAGAAGTGCAGTCAGAGATGGTCTCGTATTGAGAGCATAGAAGGTTTCCCAGCAGAGGAAGGTGCTAGTGCGTCAGTCCCAGGCAGTCCAGTACTGAAGAGCATCAGCAACGAGGATACTGTCTTTCTGGATCATGGTGAGAAACATGATGTGTCCTCAATTCACAGTACTAGTAGTGGTGACAGTGACATTGTTAGCTTTCCAAAACCTTTTGAAGATGTGGAAACCAGCACGAGTTCCTCAAGATGTTCCTCAATTAAGGTGGCTTCCCTGGACTCTACTTTTAGTTGTTCTTCTCCCCCCAGTGAATTTTTAAATATCAACAGTGAGGAGAAGCTTTTGGATAAGTCACCATATAAAAAGAGGAAGAGCCTTCTAAAGAAAATGGAGAAGTTGCACTTAAGGAGCTGCAACTTAAGGAGTGGTCAGTCAAAGGCTAAACCTGTAATAAGTGAACCTGTTCTTCTGGAGGGACTTAATGAAGAGAAGATGAAGATGCTGAACTGTGTAAATATTTCCGACCTCTCTGGCATCCAAACAAAGAACAATTCTTCCTTTTCTCCCCAGAGTTGCAATAGCAGCAATCAGTCTGAAAATAGCAGCACAGTGGGTACTACAAGTCCTCTTATAAAACCACAAAGCCACTGTGAAGGAAGGGGGGTGTATGCAGAGGACTTGGATTCTAGCAAGCTGTGGAATGACCTATCTCAGCAGAACCTAAAAAATGACACGAAGTTACAAATGAACCAGATGTTTCAAATACCACAAGGCCATAAACCTGGCACTTTCCCCAGAGCACTTACAAACAGCTCCCCCTCTCCAGTAGACAACTCTTCCATCAACTGGAGAACTGGGAGTTTTCATGGGTGCAGGAGGAACCGGAGCAGAAGCAGTTCCAAGGACTCCAAAGCGCCCAGGAGTCCCCTTTCATGCACAAATAACAGGCTAAGTGTATATGACAACATGCCCAATATTGAACTTGATAACTTGGAGGCAGCAGAAGTTGGTGATGATGATGTTTTTTCAGAACTGAACAATGTTATAGAAGATGTCAACGGTCTCAAAAAGTTGGTTGATCAGTGGACAGAGAAGTTCTCAGATGATGGGGATTCGGACTTTGCCAGTGACTTGACCTCTTTGTATCCATCCTCACCTAAAGAAATCTGTCTTGAAACAGAGGGCTCAGAAGATAAGACAGCAGACCTCCCAGCCACTGAGGGAGAGAGCAGCTGTGAACTGGGCAAGGAGATCAGTTCTGCAGACCTGACATACATGACAGACTCTAAGAAGACCAACAGGTCAGCCATCCTTGGGTTTCCCTAGTAGACTACCCTTTGGGAACCATTCCCCATTGAATCTCTCCACTCACAATGTAATTGCTTTTCCAGAACAAAGTGTCCTTAAGGAAGTCTGTTCTGGGTAGCAGGTCTGCACCGCTGGTACCAGGTACTGCTGGTCTGTAGGCACTCTGGTACCTATGTCTGCTCTGACCTCTGTTGAAAGTAGGGTGCTCATAATCTGCATGAGCACTTAGTTAGGCATTTGGAATCAGACTTTATGGCTAGCTTGCTGCACTTCTTATTGAAACATTTGGTATTGCCAGAGTGCCTCTTGGGTGAGAATTACTTTGTTTAAATGCAACTAAGAAGCTTGGGAGCTGCAGGTGCTTCACAGATGCAGGCAGAAAATGAGCAGGGGCAATGGAATTAGTCCTAAGCTTAAACAATATTTATCCCATAGGCACGGGAAGCAACACTGGTCTGTGGAAGGGAGCATGAACTTGGAAAGCCTTTCCATCCAGACTGATAGCCAGTCAGCTACCCAGCTCGCCCGGACACAAAAGCTGGCTTTGTTGAAACTCACTGCTCTGATGGACAGATATTCCCCTTCCAGTAAGCAGGGCTGGAATTGGTAAGTTGTCTAATGCTAAAGCAAGCTGTGTTGGAAAGAGAGGATTTAGTCCAAGCAGGTGAATTTCCTTGTCTGTCTAGATTACACATGTGCAAGATGAGGAGTTTCATCCTGTTAAATCGCTGGCAGTTTTGTGGTTATTTCAATGGCTCCAGGATTTCCTTTGCTATGATCCTCGCTGGTGGTCATGTTGGTAGTGATTTTTAAGCACATTCTAGTTTATCCCTAAATTTGTGCATTTGCGGGGCTTTGTCAGCGGTCCTTCACAGAGACTGCAGGACCTGAGGTGAGAGCTGGCTGGACTGAGAATCCATCTCTTCAGCATCAAGTCCCAGTTTGAACGAAACCAATGACAAAAAGTCAGTCACTCGGAGGACAGAAATACCAGTTAGCATCTTGTGATAGGGATCTGGTACTTGAATATAGAAAGAAGTGAAAAAAGCCTTCAGTGTTCTAAAGCGATGGAACATATTTCACATGAGGATGCTTTATTAAAGCTAATTTCAGTTTTGAAATGAGGAAGTCATTCCTGTAACTGCCCTTAAGGATTTTCTCTCTATCTTATGATGCTATGTGTAGAGCTATGTGGAAGAATTTGGGGTTGTGGCAAGTAAATCCTTTCCCACGCCTGTAACTAAAGTAGCAGGCAGAATTGTGCTGGAGAGCTAATAAGTTGCACGCGCTGGTTTTTGTTTTCAGGACTATACCAAAGTTCGTTAAAAAAATAAAAGCCTCTGACTACAAGGACAAAAATGTGTTTGGGGTTCCTTTACTTCTGAATGTTCAGCGAACAAGCCACCCGCTGCCTAATGGCATACTGCAAGCACTGGACTATTTAAGAAGCCACTTTCTTGACCAGGTATGAACTTGAGGCAGCCCCTGAGCAGCTCGGTTCCATAAATGGATCTGCTCCAGGAACCAGTCTCTGCTTCCAGCTTTTGTGAGGGACTTTCTTACCTCCTAAGACAGAAGGGTGTAGGCCTGAGAATTCTGGGAATTCTGGGTATTCTGGGAATAGTCCTCTATTGTATTTTTGTGCCTTGCCTCACTGAAATCATCTGCAGTCAGTTCTCTTGGTGTAGGCCATCAAGTTGTCTTTTCCTGGTGGGGCAGCATGTCTCTGGCTCCCTTAGGAAGTAAATCTACCAAACAATGTCGTTATTGCCTCTGTTGTGTTGCTGGGAGTGCCAGAGCTAATGTGATAATTAATTTCAGCTGAAATGTACCACTAAGCAGAGATAAAACATATTAGAATAGTGCCTGTAACTTCTAAATCTAGGTTTTCTCTGAAACTGACACTTGTATTAAAAATAAAATCATAATTTCCCTCAGAATGGCAATTGCCCTTCGCCAACCTGTAGAAGTTTTAGATGTATCAGATGGATCAGATGTTAAACCTGAGCCTTGTGGGTCTCACAGTCCGAGTTTGTTTTCTCCAGCATGGGCATCAATGTACATTTGGTTTTGGATGTTCACATTAGAAACTTGCAGTTCTAATGTGTGAACACAGCACTCAAGCAAACTGACAGATGTCAATACTAATGATTTTGAAAGTCAAAAAGAGTAGTTTTGCATTAAACAAAAAGCAAGCAAACAAACATGAAAACTGGTATGTCTTTCACAGCTGGTTCTGTGGGCACCAGTCATGGTTTGCCTGGGAGGAATATCCATGCTGCTTCTAATCAGACAAAAATCTTTTGGTGTTAGATCCCACTACCATAGGGTCTTCACTATCAAAAGGAAAGTGAAGGATCAGTTAATTGTCAGAGGTTTGATTCCTGATGTCTCTAATATTTTCTTTTACCTGCAGGTTGGCTTGTTCCGAAAATCTGGTGTTAAATCCAGGATTCTGTCTTTAAGAGAAATGAATGAAACCAACCCAAACAACGTATGTTATGAAGGGCAGTCAGCATTTGATGTGGCCGATATGGTGAAGCAGTATTTCCGAGACCTTCCCGAGCCTATATTTACTAGCAGGCTCTGTGAATCCTTCCTCCACATCTACCAATGTAGGTAACAAACGTCATAGTTTTCTAGTTCCTTGAATGTCTTAATATTCAGCTGCACAAGGCAGTGGCCAGACTAGGACTAACACCGTGTCCCCCCGTAGTCAGAGGAGACCAGTCAGGCAGGATGTTTCTGAAAAGATGAGTTCATTGTGGCTCTGGACTTTGGTACTTGGCATGTGCATCCTGTGGGCTGGCTATTTTCTAACATTGTGTCTTTTCTGTTCTTTGAAGGATGAGTGTGATAACATACGTTGTAGCAGCCCTGCTAATCTGTGTTTTCAAATTTCCTGATGCAAAGTTAAGAAAGAATCTAGTCCCCTTGTTCATGGTATGAAGTAGCTCCTTGTGCAAGAACTCATGTTATATTAATGAAGGTTCTTTATTAAGGTGCCCAAGCACAGTTTGCTGTGAAACATCACCTTTGCTTGGAAATGCCAGCAACTTTCTGCCTGCGCTCTCACTGTCACTATCCTTGAGACTTAACCTCAGAAAGAAGGAAATGCGAAGCTGAAATTGAGTATAGTTTTAAGCAGGTTCCATCTCCAGTACTTTGCCCTCAAGGAATTCACTTTCAAAAAGCAACTGGGTTGGCAAAGGAACTTGCTGTAGGGACTTAGGATGATGTTGCTACAGGCAAGTTTCTTCTTTTAAGAGAAGGTTTTGAAAGTCAAAGTATGAGATTTTTGAGTGGACTAGTTTTCAGCCTGTTTTATGTGACTTTATTGACATGAGTACACGAGCTGCTGCTGTCCCGTGTATGGTGTAGGTTCATGAAAGTGTGGTTGGGTTTTATTTTTTAACCTGTCAGGCTTTTAGAATTTTGTCGGAAAATGCTTTATTTGTTTGAAGCAAGTTTTCTTTTTGCATCCACAAATCCTATTTGTAAGGAGGTCCACAATTCCTATGTCCGATGGATGTGGAACCATTTTCTTCCATTTATTATAACCTGGCTCTGTCCACCTGCCATTTCTTGTGTTGGGATAGAAACAGCAAATGGCTGAGTTACCCTACTCACCCATCTTGTGCCACATGTGACTTGAACAAATGCCCAGATTAAATTACTATCTTTTGGAGGTAAGAAATGTGCTGCTCTCACCAAGAGAGTATTCTCCGTGTGTGCATCTACTTGAAGGGAAAGAAAAGTGATCTTCTACCCTTTCTAGTGGTGTAAGTTGGAGAAACCTCATGACAGGGGGATGCATGGCAGGATGACCATACCTACTCTCCTGCAGGAGCTGTTTGGGCACACAGTCTCACTGGCTTTCAGTGTGAATTAAAATCTGTTCTCTCAATTGAGTTAACTGAGAGCATCTGTTCTCTTCATGCCTGAAGCTGAAAGGGGAAGATAGTAGAGTGGCTATCTGCTCCAAAGTATCATTCCAGAGTAATATTTTACGGGGAGACAAGCCCTTATTTGGATTGTAACCAGAGCCAGTTCAGGATAAGTTCATTAGCATGGTCTTCAAGGTGAATTACAAGTCAAGCACCAGCGTTACTGGGTGTGAACGTGCATGTTGACAGGCAATAGGAGAAAACTGTCCTTGTGTGATGTGACTGTGATAATGGCCTTTGCGTTGTCTGTTGTGAGCTAGAGTGACAGGAAAATGGATGAACCTACAGTTTCAATGCCCTGCTCAGGACTCTGTTGATGGATGCTTCCTCTGCAAGTCACATGTGATTTTCACCATTTTTTCTATTTTCAGATGTACCAAAGGATCAGCAGTTTCAGGCTGTCCAGGCTGCTATCCTCCTTCTCCCAAAGGAAAACCGAGAAGCTTTGAAAATCCTCCTGTTCTTTCTGCGAGATGTGGTTGCTTTTGTTGAGGAAAACCAGATGACCCCAACCAACATTGCTGTCTGTCTTGCACCTTCTTTGTTTCACCTCAACACCCTGAGACGGGATAGTTCCTCCTCCTCCACTAGGTATTAGCATCTTAATGCTGGCATTGCTGCTGTCTATAGTGTTCTTAGCTGGAACAGTGCTTTCTGTAGCTGGCCTGGGATCAATGTCTGCTTTTAAGGGGGAAATAGTGTATGCGTTATTCTCAAATATGGTTGTTCAGGTCCAAGGAAGTGGTTGAGTCACCATCCCTGGAGGTATTTAGAAGACATATAGATGTAGCGCTGAGAGACATGGTTTAGTGGTAACTTGGCAGTGTTAGGTTAATGGTTGGACTTGATGATCTTAAAGGTCTCTTCCAACCAAAACAATTCTATGACAACCATGCATGGAGAGATCCAGCAGCTCATTGGCCAGTGTAGAGAACAGTGGTAAGGCCCCATTGTCATGCTCCTGAGTAGTCCACATGTGAGCTAGCCTGCCTCCCTCACAACTGCTGTGCTCTTTTTGGTTGCCCACAGATCCAGCAGCCCAGGAATCCAGCATCTGGCCCACTGTTTGCATTAAGGTGGTGCTGACCATTGAAAATGTAGCTCCTGCACTGGCAACCTAAGCCCAGGTGCAGCTTTAAGACCCTTTAGATATCTGGCAGATTGTAGCAGTCACTGGCACTAGTTCTGCTGGGTGATAAGGGGATCGTTCCTGCCAAACCGAGCCACAGGGATTCTGTAAATTTATCTTAATAAGTAAAAGTATCTGGGTTGCATAACATCCCCTGTTTGTACGTGCAGGGAGGAAGGTGCCCTTGGGCCAAAGCAGACAAATAATCTCTGAGAGCATTCGTGCCTTATCTGGTCTCCTGAGGCAGGGCTGTTTGCTTTACTCCATGCTCCTGTGTACGGACAGACACGTATCAGGGTAGAAAAGCACAGCTGACTTTGATGGAAACATTGTGCCCCCATCAGAGTAGTGAGTTCATCACCTCACATGGGGAGCTAAAGATGAGGACTAGTTCCAAAGCAGTAGCTGTCAGATGTGCTGTTGGCATCTTTCAGGATAATAACGGAGGATAGCACAGAGAGGGGAAAGAAAAGACTAAGGCCTTCTCTTTTGAATGGCACAATGCATCCAAAAATCCCTAAGCGTAACTAGAGCTTTGGGCTGCCCAGCTCTCCCTGGGCTGAGCCGACACATGGCCAGGGAGCCGTGTGGTCATTGCAAGGGCAGCAGGGGATGCGGTGGAGCTGTAGTGGCAGCAGGTCCTTCCTGGATTGCAGTTGCGTTTGAGCTCCTGGGAGTTGTACTTTGAGGGCTGTACCTCTTTGGTTTACATAAACATAATGCTGAAATTCTAGGACCAAAAATAGAAACAGAATTTTCTCTTTGTTGTCACTGTTTAGAAGCCAGGATGCTTTGAAGCTTTACTTTTTGTAACTGGGCATTAATGCCGTAGTGCAGGGTTCCGACTTCAAAGAGTAGAAGCTGACAGGTCTGACTTTGAGCAGCAGAGCCAAGGACTCTCATCTTCCACCCAATTTTCAAGCCATTTGGCAGGAATACACATAGATAAAAGTATCAGAAGCCAGGATTAATGATGTCATTATGATTATGAATTAAAAGAGGGGACTGTTTTTGAAATATGTTTGGTGTGGTTTGGGCCAAAGGATTTAAAAGGTTCTGCAAGGGCTTTGCAGGGTATCAAAGGAGCTTGATATTTGAAGGCTACACACAAATCAGTTTGGGATCATTGCTGTCGTTGGCCAAATGATGTGTTTGGGGAATAAAAAGCCTTGCCTTGCCTTTCTCGGGCATACATTACTACTGGTCAGTACTGCCCCAGGCAGCACTTTCAGGGTGTGCTGGGAGGGAACGCTGTCTATGGACCTTGCTGCAGTAACATATGAGCCCCTACATGGCACAGAAGGGTCCTTCAATGCAGCGTATTTTTGCTGAAGCTGCTGGTTTCCAGTCCCCAGGCAGGCCAGCCAAGTAGGCACATTGTACTTGTGGTCCACAGCATCTTGCTCACACAGCCTCCTGTTCGCCTTCCCTTCTCTGTAGATCTAGTCAGAGGAAGTGCAGCTTGGGGAAGCCCGACCAGAGGGAGCTGAGTGAGAACCTGGCAGCAACACAGGGCTTGGCCCACATGATAATGGAGTGCAACAGACTCTTCCAGGTATGTCACAAAGCAAAAGCATGGAGCAGGGTAAGGGGTGTTCCCACACTGGCCAAGGTCCCAAGCATCCTGCTGTAGGTGGCCTGCTTTAAGCAGCCGTTTGGGCCAGAGCCCTGCAGAGGTCCCTGCCAGCCCAGCTGTTTCTCTGAGCCTGTGATAGCTGTGAGTCCTGCTGACTTCAGTACAGAGAAAATTAATGTCACTGCAGATTTTACCACAACTATTTGTAAGGGCTGTGAGAGCATTCCTCCATTTCTCCCTCCAACCAAGTTTGACTCCCTGGGCTTGGGGCCAACTCAGAGAGTACATGTGGGGCAGAGGCTGCCATGTGCTCTTGCAGGGAGGCCCTGGCCAGGGCCAACCATCCCTTCTTGTGGGATTGGGTTAAAGCTGAGGTTTTGCTGCTGGTGCCTGGCTGGAACGACCCCACTAATCTAGACCTGGACCTTGACACACAGACTGACTTCCCGGCTTGACCTCGGCCTTTCCTCGTTGTTATGGCCTTGGCTGGTGATCACTAGACTGTGGCTGACCCTGGTTGCTGTCACTGGACCTGATCCTGACCTCCCTTGCTGACTTGCCTTCCTGGCTTAACCTTGGACCGCATCACCATGGATGTGTCTGATGATCTGGACTCTTGGCTCACCCTGGCTGCCATCTCTGGCCCGGCTCAGGTACTGTGGGACTGGGCGGCTGCCCTGCCAGCCCTGTCATCCCACTCGACTCCTGGCCCCTTTTCCCTTGGGAACCACCAGCCCTTAGTGCAACTGACAGTCAGCTCGGGCCTTCTCACGCTCCACTCCAGCACCACGGCTGAGCAGGGGCTGCTGTCCCATGGCTCCCCTGAACAGACCCATGGCCCTGCCCCAAGGCCACCCCAGGACTGACTGCCCCCAACCAGCCCCTTGCTTCTGACACCCAGCCCAGCCTGGAGTCTGATCTCTCCATGGCATCAGTCCCTAAACTGGCCGGGGCTCCTCAGTGACTCCCTCCACCCCCAGCCCAACCGCGTGTCCCCATTTCCTCAGCAGTGGCCTGAACTCCTCTGCCTGGCCCCTCGGGGTGCCCTGATGCCTGCTGCCCACCCCACGCCCTTCAGTCAGCCCTGGCAACACAGGAGCTGGCCCCATCCCTGCCTCCATGGCCCCCCTGAAATAGCCCCACAGGGACTTTGAGCTGCCCTTGGACCCGCGGACATCCTGCACGCTCCTGCTATGACCAAGGGTGCTTCACAAGTGCCGCTGATGCCAGGCCTGTGAGCTGTGGGGCTGCCCTTCACTGTGGGGGGCACCTCAGCCAGGGCCCTGCTGGTGTGCCCCCTGCCCTGCCAGGGGAGGAGGGTCTGGTGCCAGCACCCAGGGCTGTCCCCTTCTGCTGGAGACCTCAAGGAGAGGCTGCAGGCAGCTTGGTCTCAGCCATGCCTGTGCCTGGACATGCACCCGCTGCTCCGGACCTGGACCCTGATGCTTGGCCCTGCCTGGTCACTGTGGCCATTGCTGGGCATCACCGGACTGTGGCCAAACCTGACCCTGCCTGGCTTGACCTCAGAACTGATGGATGCACCTGTGACCGGCACTCTCAGTTGGTCGCCACTGCCATTCCTGGACCTGCCCTGCATCTCCCTCAGGTACAGTGGGATGGGGTCTTGGCTGGGGAGGTGCTGCCCAGCCCTACCCCATGGTCCTGTGCTCAGCGCCCCGGCCCCTGCTGCTGCCTGACTGCATGGTGCGTGCTCCAGAGGGGGCTGGCCTCCTGCCTGTGCCTGGCCCAGCCTTGGGAGGAGGGTGGGCATGGCCACCGTGCCGGTGTGTCTGCGGGCACAGGAGATGGTCAGGTAGCACAGATCAGTATGTGGTAGCACAGGCAGTTGGTGAAGCCCCCAGCACATATGGCTGTCACGCTGTTGCCAGTGTGGCAGCAGAGCTAGATCTGGTTTCATTTCTGGGCATTGTTCAGACAGCCATCAGGAGTGCATCTTTGCACAGATGTGTGCTTGTTTAAGTGCCAGACCCATGCAGAGTAGGTGCAAGGCGCTGTCTAGCTGTTACAGCCAAGCTCTCCCCCCCAAGCTGTCTATATGGGAAAGAACCTGGGACATCAGATAAATATCATGGAATCACAGAATTTTTAGAGTTGGAAGGGACCTCCACAGATCATCTAGTCCAACTCCCCTGCTGACGCAGGAATGCCTAGAGCACATTACTCAGGACTGCATCCAGGCGGGTCTTGAAAACCTCCAGAGAAGGGGACTCCACAACCTCCCTGGGCAGCCTGTTCCAGTGCTCTGTCACCCTCACCATAAAGAAGCTTTTCCTTATGTTTGAATGGAACTTCCTGTGTTCCAACTTGTGCCCGTTGCCCCTCGTCCTGTCACTGGGAACCACTGAAAAGAGTCTGGCTCCATCCTCCTCCAACCCACCGTTTAGATACTTATAAGCAAGAATGAGGTCTCCCCTCAGCCTTCTCTTCTCCAGGCTAAAGAGTCCCAGCTCTCTCAGCCTTTCCTCATAAGGGAGGTGCTCCAATCCCCCAGTCATCTTTGTTGCC
>VYXH01007743.1:310191-330953 GCA_013397275.1 Burhinus bistriatus | reverse complement strand
CCCCTGGGGGACACCACTGGTTACAGGCCTCCAACTTGACACTGCTCCATTAATCACAACCCTCAGAGTTCTGTCACACAGCCAGCTCTCAATCCACCTCGCTGTCTCTTCATCTAGCCCACACTTCGTCAGCTTCCTGATGAAGATGTTATGGGAGATGGGTCAAAAGCCTTGCTGAAGTCAAGGCAGATGACACCTACTGCTCTCCCCTCATCCAGCCAACCAGTTATAACACCATAGAAGGCTATCAGATTGGTCAAGCATGATTTACCCTTGGTAAACCTGTGTTGACCACTTCCAATAACTTCCTGTTCTTCAACGTGTTTGGAGATGACATCCATTACCTTCCCAGGGACAGAGGTGAGACTAACTGGCCTGTAGTTTCCTGGGTCCTCCTTCTTGCCCTTTTTGAAGATTGGAGCGATGTTGGCCTTCTTCCAGTCATCAGGCACCGCTCCTGTTCCCCATAACCTTCCAAAGATGATGGAGATATATATCTTCTCTATCTATATGCATATATGTATGTACAAATATACATACACACACGCCTACGTCAGTGAGCACCTAAATCAAATGCAACACTTACTCTAGTAATAGCAAAAGCCTCCTTTCTGTGCTGCTCTACCTCGCACAGCAGAGCTTCCAACAAATCCCAAAGCAAAGGCAGGAGCCATGGCCCATTGCCTTGTAGCTGGCCTTGTGGTTACTGCAGATCGAACGCACCCAGCAAAGAGGCTTGCCAAGTCTGTAGGGATTCAAAACATCGCTGCTGCAGGGAAAGGCAATTCCCTTGTGTTGTCCTCTGAGGGAATGTAGTTAATTGATCTGCTCCTCCAGGTAAAACTGCCTGCCTGCCTACACCAGCATTGCTGATGGTGCTGCTCCCACAGCATGCAGCCCAACATGCTGTGCTCGGAGAGGCAGTCAGGAAGCCACCCCTTTTGAGGGCTGGTACAGGCCACCTGCATAGGGCAGTGATGTGGATGTGTGCGTTTGCTTGTAGGTGGTACGCCCCACAGCCTGTGCTCCATTGTCCCGTTAAGTGTGTGGTATTTCACACCTCCCTGGTGTGTTATATTAAAGTTTAGTCCTTGAGTGTGATGTTTGATCTCTTTTGCAGGTACCTGACGGTTGCCTTGATCAGCTCACTAACAACTTCCATAAGACAAGCATCCAGAGAACCAGGGCCTCACACTGCTGGGCTGGGATGAGACTGCTTGGCTCCCGTGAGAGCTCTGTGCTCTGCTGAGGGATGCCAGAGATGACATCAAAAGCTGGGTGATCTGCTCACACTGGGCAAATAAGGTAAAGAAGATGGTGAGAGTCATCAGAGAAAGGTTGGCTCTGGGAGTGTGGGTGACTGTACTGTGGCTGGAGGGTTTCCTGGAGGTGCTTTTGGGTGTTCTGAATTCTCAGTCCTTAAACTCTGCAGACTGAAGGAGAGCAGCCCTGGGCCTCTCTTGTCTGCCTCTGTACCTGCAGCTTCTGAAGGCATGCTCCTGTTTTCTTTCCTTCCTTCCCTCCTTCCTCCCTCCCTTCGTTCCTCCCTCCCCCCCCCCCCTCCCTTCCTCCTCCCTCCCTCCCTCCCTCCCTCCCTCCCTCCCTCCCTCCCTCCCTCCCTCCCTCCCTCCCTCCCTCCCTCCCTCCCTCCCTCCCTCCCTCCCTCCCTCCCTCCCTCCCTCCCTCCCTCCCTCCCTCCCTCCCTCCCTCCCTCCCTCCCTTCCTCCTCCCTCCCTCCCTCCCTTCCCTTTGTTTCCTAAGGGGATGCTGCTCCCCTACACCATCTTCCCTTACCACAACAGACACAGACACCTCCAGTTGTTTAATCCCTTTATTGTCACCCCACAGGGCACAGCTACATCCTCTGCACAGGCTTAATCCCTAGGATGTCGAATCCTTTGGCCATCACGGTGGCAGTGGCTTCGCACAGCAGCAGCCTCCACATGTTCACCTTCACGATCTGGCCTGCAAAACACCAATGGAGGAGCTGGAGCAGCTGCTCAGAACAATTAACGCTGCCTTCCCCAGAGGAACCCCATCCACTCACAACCTGGCCCTGGGGCCGGGCACACTGAGCACCATCCTGTTCTCCACAAGCCAGGCAGACTGACCAGCCCTCGTGTTTCCAGGTGCCTGGTTACTCACAACTCTCTACTCAACCCTCCTGCTTCACAGGCAGATGATGACACAGGCTGTGCCAGCCACCTTCGGTACTCCCACATGGGCAACACTTGTTCTGCAGCAGCAAGTAGCGTGACAATGGCCTTCCCAGCACAAGGAAACACCCCACAGATTGTCTGTACCGTGGCACATGCAGCACCCCTAGGCCAACACTCACCAGTCTGCCTGTCCTTCTCAACGCAGTAGCAGTTGTCGTAGAACTCAGTGAAGGTGGTGGCCAGCTCATAAAGGTAGTCACAGAGCGTGTGCAATAACAGGTCCTCAAGGATCTTCTGCAGGATCTCAGGGAACCTCAGGATGCACTTGCCCAGTTTCCACTCCTTCTCATGGTCAAGGATGAGAACCTCCTCCCTGGCTGCCTTCCGCAGCATCTGCTCGTCAATATTGGCCAGGCGAGCAATAGCCCTGAAACAGTCCAAAACAGAGTCTGCTTGTGAGGGTCCCCCAAGGCCAGCACACCTGCCCAGTCCTGGTTTACCTGGAGAGCAATCAGCCCTGGGAAGGCATGGGGAGGCACTGCCTGTGGAGTGATCCAGCAGGGCACTGCAGGGGAATGGGGGGAGGGATATGCTCTGGGCACATGTGTCAGCAAGGACAGCCGATGCTGCCAAGCAAACCAGGGTGCCAGAAAAATTGTGTGGGTACAGCGACACCTTGATGAGAAGCTGCTGGAACACAGGCTCACCTCTCTCCAACCACCAAAAACCTCTAAGGGAATTACCAGAAACTCCACGGTTCCCTACCTGCTAGCTAAAAGCCCAGGATGTGTATCGCACAGAAGAGCCCTATTTCAGATAGCAGAGCATTTCCGATGACAAAATCTTGCCTGTGGCGCATACCAGTGTAGCTGGCTTTTCTTACCAACTACCCCTAACAGCACTGACACAGCTAAGTCACCCCTTTCCCCACATCTCACTTTGAGATAAAGATGCAGAGAGCATCAGAGACCAACTCCAAGTGACTCCCAGCACACTCAACCCACCTGATCCGTGTGAAGGCATACAGCAAATATGCAGCTGTGTTTCCTCGGTCATCCAGCATCTTGTCAAAGGAGAATACATAATCGTTTAGTCTGTTGTGGGAGAGATCTGCATATTTAATACATCCAAAAGCAACTGATGTCTGGGCAGCTTTCAGCTCTTCTGCCGTGAGGACCTGTTGCAATTTCAAAACAGGTAACAGTCATGAGGAAGAATGCTACGTTGGCATCACAAACCGCAACACGCAGCCTTGGCCACTCAGCACAGCTCAAGAGGAAAGCCCAGGCTGTTGAGGGGATTTTACCTACATGGTACTGAAGCTCACATGCACTTTTCCACCTCGACACCAGATAATCCCACATCCGCCCCTCACTTCTGCAATCAAATGGCACTGCAGCCCTGCCCAGGTTACGGCTGACTTCATCTACACCTGAAAGCCTGCGGGACTTCTGTGCCCCATGATGCCATATGGGTTTGACACTCATAGTGTGCTCCTGCTTCTTACAAACTGCGCGTACACATAAAGACATGGCCCTCCAATCCTTATAGCGCATTTTGGGCAGTCCAAACACTCACAAAACCCCTCTCTGGTGGAACAGCGCCCTGTCAGCCTGGCAAAACACTTTGTGTCTGACTCATGTGAGCCCTTGGGAGATTTTCAAGGTGTTTTTTTATTGTGCTTCCTCATGTTCCTGTTTAAAAAGGGACTTTTCACTTTCACCCTATGCTGCGAAGCACCAAGGAGCTACATTTCCCAATTCCACTGCCTCACGCAGTGCCTCATCAGAGTTTGGTCCTTCTGTCCTATGTCCCACACTGTCCAGTTCTCTCCAGGCCATCACGATCCAAGACAGACAGAAAACTCATTAAGCAAAGGGCTTCCAGCAAACTCAGCCAGTGTCTCCAAGGGAAAGGGTGAAGCCTGTTGCCAAAACCCCCTGCAGATCCCCAACCAGCCATCACCAGAAGTCACCGCTAGCCCAGCAGACAGGCCAAGGCTGCCACCACCTCCTGCATCCTGAGGGAGTCACAGCTGTTGCCATCACACCAGTGAGACCTGTAAGGCCAGCCACCCTGCCAGGCCCAGTTCTCCTCCCCCATCCTCAAAAAGCTCTGCAGTACCAGCTAGAGGCCAGCGTGCTGCCTGCAGCTTACATTTTCTCACTGCTATGTATGTACTCAGGGATGCTTCTTTCCCCATGACAGCATCTTGCCCGAACTGCTATCAAATAATCACACTGACTGTGTACACAACCCATGGCATCTCCTGGGTTGTTTGGCCATGTCCATATTCTCAGTTCACATCCAGAATGCGGAAACTGTAGGTCTGCGAACAAATCTGGGAAGTTCTCAGGAAAGATAAGCAATTTGTCACAACTACCTTGTCCCGTTCCTTGTCTTTCAGCTTGTCCATGGCTCGTTTCAGCCCTTCTTCCAGCAGATCTATAAGACGCACTGTATCCCCTGAACGAGTTTTGAACTTCTTCCTGAAAACACACAGCCAAAATGACCACCTGCCTAAGAGGCAAAACACTCATACAAAACATGGCAATCTCAGAGAACATCCATGGGGTGGCCGGGAGGGGTGACCAGGAGGGCTCCAACAGTCAGAACCGTCCCAGTTCCAGACATTAGGCAGGATACAATACCAGTGCCAAACCTCTGCCCAGCCCAGCACCTTTACCTTTACTGCTATAACAAAACTACAGCAAACCCACCCAGTCCACAATAGCATGTGACTGTCAGAGCGCACTGGTTTAACCACACCTTCACAGAGACACAAGAACAACTCTGGAGCACAAGGGCCTGGCTTACAGACCAGGACACAGAGGTTCTTTTCCCAACGTTCATTTCACCCACCATGAGGCAGGTAGACAATAATGGAAATCATGGCCATCTCCCAGTATTCACATCAGCTTCCACTGCACTTCCACTGGCCATTCCAGTGCCACTCCCCAAATGCCAGGCAGCAGAAGCCAGGCCCAAGAAGGAACCTGACCACAGCACCAGTGACTATGTCGATCAAGGACCAGGACACACAATGAAGTGACACAGTTACGAGTAACAGCATGGATCCGGTGCCTTTTTTTTTTTTCTGGCATGCCACATACATACTTGTCAACAAACAAGAGCAAGTCTTCTGCATTCACTCAAAAATCCTCTTCAGAGCACATACAGAAGAAAAACCACATCCAAAGACTTACTTGTCTTCTCCCAGCACCACTCCAAATGCGGCATGGGCCACTCTGGTTACTTTGGGATCATACCAGCCAATCATCTGTCCAGCTGCAAACACTGTTTGTAAATGCACCGACTGCAAGGAACAAATACCGACAACTGGTTCTCAGCCCACTCCTCCAGGTACGGTCTTCTTCCCAGGTTTATCTCCTTCACAATGCTGCTTTCATAATGAGACTTAAAATGTTTCTAGTTTTACAGAAAAATTCCACTTCAGAAAGTTCAACCCATCGAAGAGTTTTCCTGGCTTACAGAAGCAGCAACCGGCAAATTCCCATCACTGCTCAGATACAGAGCTGACAACCTTGCATTTCCTCAGGTAAGGAGAGACCCAAATATAAGCAGTACAAATCTCGCTCCAGATCTATTGAGATTTAGACTTCACCCACCTCCAGCGGTAACTGAGTCTCTCCCTAATCAATCAGTTCTAGGCGCTCTTCATGGAGACTGTCAGCCACCAAACTAGATTCACTATTACACTGATAAGGACAAAAGTAAATATACCACACTAAAAACCCTATGGCATTCTACCTATGCTACTGTTGCATCTGTCATTTAACACACTTTCTGACGATCTGTACTAGCAGTGACAGCAGAGGCTGGCATACTCACCTGGCCGCTATCGACAACATAGATAAGGATATCAGCCTTCTCTTCGCACAGCCTGTGTTTAAGAGCAGCTAAGTCAGATGTGTCGTATGTGTAACCTCCGTCTGATTTCATGATTGTCAACGGGACAGGGAAACCTGTGACAAACACGATCTTCCGGCCATCATCAACCTGGACAAATCCTAGAAAAGCAATGGAAAACATTCTGTGTCGTATTGAATGGGGAGGTTTGTGGGCCAACACAGGCAGAAACACTTGCCTTCCCAGATGCTACCAGAAAGAAAAGGCCACGCACTCACATTATTAAATAACTAATGGCTCAAAATATGAAAAAACCTAAAGGAGAACTTCCTTGCCAACCAAGTAACATTCTGTACTGCACTTCCAGAACTCACAGTATGCACAAGGAACCGGATCTGTACAGATCTGGCCTTACCAGAAGAGACCAAATTGGATTTTAAAACTACTGTCACTGGCATCCAGATCCACAGAAACAGAATCACAAAGTATGGCATTAAAGGCAATAGAAACTCCACAGAGATGCAATAAGGACTTAGCACAAAGTCTTTCAGAGATAAAGCTAGTCAGAATACTTCAGATGGTGAGATTCAACAACTGCCAAATTCAGACAGGAAACACATAAAACCAGACTTGTTATGCTCCATTTGGCTTCTTGCCAGTCTCAAAGTCAACATGATCCAAAAACGCCACTGTCTTCACAGAGATTTCTCAGACAAAGTTCCCATACAGGCACAACTCTAAGACCGGGAAGTCTGTCATATATCGCTCCTTGATGAAGGATACAATAAAATCCAGTAGTACCTCATGCTATTGCCTACAAATACCATAGACAAACCGCTTTTGGTGTCAGCAAGAAAGATTCAAGCATTCTGGAATGAAACATACAAGAATCAATTCTGCTAATGCTTCTTTGGGAGGAAACACCACAAAAGATCCACTTGGGAAATGCAGCTGAGAAAAAGAGTAAGGGTGGGGAACATGCAACTTCAAAAACATCAGTCCTGAGTCTCGCTCAAGAGGAGCAAGGTTACCTCGCTCATCCTGACAGCTGCAGAATTTCTAACTCTGAAACCTCACCTTTATCTTCAAATTCTTTCACAATGTCTTTCATCATCTCGTGGTAGAATGATTCTCCTCTCTCTATGAGTGTGATGTCCAAGCAGTTGTAGATTTTCTGGAACTCTTGAGGAGGGAAACAGAACAAAATACTTCCATTATATGCACACAGTGAGAATTAGTGGCATATGTTTACCAATGAGCACAGCAAGTCCCTAAAGGCATTTTCCATCTCTTGGTGAAGCCATCAGACTAGGACTTGGGAGACAAAGGATTTAGCTGAAAGCCTCCACAGACAGCCCAGTATTTTGGTTGTATCGGCTTTTTTCTTTAAGCTTCTCATAGCACTGTGGCAGTGGTTTTCAAAAGAAAACTAGAGGATGGCCTCAGACATAAAGGTGAGGAAAGCCACACTGTTCTACTGCTGAGACATGTTTCTGGTTCTGGCAAAGTCACCTTTTCGCGACACATCACAGATCAGTTCCCACGCTTTAATGAAGTCTGGGTTTTTGCTCTGCAGCAGCACCACACATTGGTAGGCACGTTTCTTAAATTCCTCCTCTGTGTCAAACCTTCTCTTGGATTCCTATGGTAAAGCAAACCACATGAAAAAGCACCTCTTCCTCCCCTGAAACAAGCGAACATTCATAACAGGGTCTCAAGCATACTCATCTCAAAAGACAGACAGGCAGCATGCTTACAAAGTCCTTTAATCATGCCCCATACAGACAACTCGATACCAGATACCACAATTCATTACCCAGTGGCAGGTTATTGCAATAATCTATTAACAGTGATTCAATTCTTTTGTTTCTCCAAGACTACACTGCAATTTGTAAAGCTCCTCAATCTGCTTCTCAGATGCTGAGATAAGTATCACAATTATTAGCTACAAATACCTTGTAAAAAGCTTGGAGATCCCCAATGGGAGGAGAAACAGTTAAGTAATCCGGAAATTTGTCTTGGAGGTGAGCAATGAGCATTCCAAACTGGGTGCCCCAATCTCCTAAATGGTTTAACCTTGAAGCAATCAAAGAGCACAATAATAGTGATTTCTCAAACATACGCTTTAAAATACACACATTTTAAAAATACATATTCTAAAAGAAGAAACACATCATATCAGAAATCAAAAACAGGCAAGTGCCCCCTATTTCACTGCAGTGAAGCTGCTGCTCATCTTGATTCCTAACCCTGCTTCGCTTGCTCAGCTTAGCATCTTACTATATACAAAGGATTATTTGTTATGTGCTTATAAAACCAGACTAATAGAGACCAAACGTATTGCATTAATTTAGCCAAACAAGCCCACCCCACCCGAAAGTCGATTCTCACCTTAAAACATCATAACCTGCAAATTCAAACAGTCGGCACATGCTTTCTCCAATGATGGTAGACCGCAGGTGGCCAACGTGCATCTCCTTTGCAATGTTAGGGGATGAAAAGTCCACCACCACCTTAGACAGTACCAAAGGAAAAAATGAATAAAAGGCAGCAATCACAAAACCACACACCACAAACCACACCCCATGTGTTTAATCTGGGTTTTGTTTGGGGGGGGAACAAGGCTCGCTTCTGCTGACCCTCACACTCTCTTTGCTGCCAACAGCACACAGCAACAGGCCCAGTGGGGGACACCAGAGCAGGCTTCCAGCCTGGGGTTCTGCTGCATCTGCCCAGCAGAGGGTCAGGGATCACTCCCAGACCGCCCCTGGCACAACACACCATCCCTGGGAAGCCCTGTCCCTCACCGACCAGAGACACACACATGCGGCCTACGCCATGGCCCCCAGTCACATCCCATTTACTGTGCTGTAACAACCATCTGACGTGGACATCTGCTCAACAAATCACTTCAGGGGGGAATTTAAAAGCTACCTGCAGTCCACCGCGTTTCATCTACATGGGAGAAAGCTACCTGCAGTCCACCGCGTTTCATCTACATGGGAGAAAGCTACCTGCAGTCCACCGCGTTTCATCTACATGGGAGAAAGCTACCTGCAGTCCACCGCGTTCCATCTACACGGGAGCAGGATGCCTGTGCGCTTACTGCCATACCTTTTTCCTTTTGCCCACAGCTGGTGGTTGAACTCCATTAATCAATAAACTGCTCAGCTGCTTTGATACAAAATCCTTTCTCAAGTGGACATTGATAAAACCTTCAGAGGAGAAAACCAGCAATGAGTGCTGGGGCTGCAGAAGTGCCTCAAACCACTTTTTGTTCCCTTCCCCCTTGGATTTCTGTTTCCTCACATCAAGGACAAGAGGATATGAAATTAGCTTGATAAAACAAAAACATTTTTCAGCAATAGGACAAAAAAGCTGTCACTAGAAGAAAATTTCTGTTCCCGGATTGTAAGAGTCTGTTTTACACCTCTATGGCGTTTACTGTAGGAGTTAGATTCTGCGAGCTAGTCCACCGACATAACTCCTTTTTGCACACTGTCACTCAAAGGTGAATTAATAAAACATTTTTAATGAGAAAATAAATAATCTTGCCAAGGTTTGCAGAAAGCAAAACCAAATCCTGCTTTGTCTCCTTTTTTTAAATTAATACCCTAAACCATATAGTTACATACAATCCATGCTTGTGGAACGACACCGTTTTACTGCTGCTGCTTCACAGAGCCGATGAATGAGCTTCTGCTGAAGCACTTGAAGGGCTGTGCCATATGATTTTTGTGTTTATGCTGCAGCCCTAAGGAATATGAGCCCTTGGATTTCTTCCTGGGTCACAGGGACAAAACAGATGCAGCAATTAATAACCTCCATGCTACTCCAGCATCTCAGTGCTGAGAGGACAAGGTCTCCTCAAAACGCAAGCAACAGTGAGAAGGGCATACCGATTTTTGCTGTGATTTCATGATTGTGGCCTGATACCCATTGCCAATATTCAATGGGGAAAATGCTGGTCCCTTAAGGATCAGTAGAAAAATTGCTAATTAAAGGGCTCAGGATTGTATTTGTCAATTCTAATAGAGAGGTAGATTTTCTGCTGCCGCACAAGTCTGAACGCTACAAAGCTCACCAAGACAGAATAAGCTAATTCACCCCATAACTGCAGTTTTAAAATCACAAAATAGTTGAACTCAACTCAGCTTCCCTGATCATCACCCAGTATAAAATCACTCTATCAGCTTGCAAACATACAAAGTGCGGAACATGAAACTATCTTACCAGGCCCGGCAATTTCAACCTTCTCAATGCATTCATTGGCAGGAATATTTTTTGATATTTTCTCAGCGATTTCTCTTGGGCTAACCTTCTGTTCCTTGGTTTTGAGCAGTATCTGAAACACAAGAAGATCAAGTAAAATTCAATCATAAAATCACAGAATGGTTTAGGTTGGAAGGGACCTTAAAGATCATCTAGTTCGAATACCCCTGCCATGGGCAGGGACACCTTCCACTAGGCCTGGCTGCTCAAAGCCTCATCCAACCTGGCCTTGAACACCTCCAGGGATGGGGCATCCACAGCTTCTCTGGGCAGCCTGTGCCAGTGCCTCACCACCCTCATAGTGAAAAATTTCTTCCTAGTATCTATTCTAAATCTACCTTGTCCAGTTTGAAGCCATTACTGCTAGTCCTATCACTACGTGCCCTTGTAAAAAGTCCCCCTCCAGCTTTCTTGTAGGCCTCCTTCAGATACTGGAAATACTGCTATAAGGTCTCCTCGAAGCCTTCTCTTCTCCAGGCTGAACAACCCCAACTCTCTCAGCCTGTCCTCCTAGGAGAGGTGCTCTAACCCTCTGATCATCTTCGCGGCCCTCCTCTGGACCTGCTCCAACAGGTCCTACAAAACATTCTACAGAGTGAAACAGAAACTACAGATACTGCGGCATTGAAAGATCCTCATGATCCTTTAGCTTCACAATGCAGACACATACACAAAGAAAAACATCTCTAGCAAATTTTACAGATTAGGTCAGCTTTTTCCATACAGCAGAAGTCTAATTAGACCCAACACGTTCACTCCCTTCTGCTAAGGGTAAGTAAAGAGTAGTCCCTAAGTCAGAAGAAAATCTTCCAGGCTATTTTTCGAAACCTGTTAAGTGGTTCAGCAAATTTCTATTTCTCTAAGCTAGTGAAAGGGACAAACTCTTCAAAAATCAACACAGCTGGCACAGCCCTTCACATTGCTTCAAAATCCTCTTCATCAGTCTCAGTTATGCTCAGCTCTGCCAGCATTCATACTTGAAGTTTTGAACTGTGCCTACAGTAGATGCTGAGTGTGGTTTCAGAACAAGTCTGCTGATTTATGATTCAAAGCAACCAAAGCAAACTGTCTTCAGTCCTACCTCAGACTGAAACTTAATAAATAAATATATGAATAAATAAATAAAATCCAACAACCCAAGCAACCAAAGATAATCCTAACACTGCCCAATTTTCTTCAAAGAGCATCAGAAAAACTGCTGGTAAAGTGGCTCTCCTTCTCCAGACATAAGTGGCCCACTGTGAGGAACTCCAGTAACACAATGCAAGTTCACATGGTAGAATCAGAATGATTTGGGTTGTAAGGGACCTTCAAAGATCATGTAGTCCAGCTCTACATGGTCTCTGTCCATTCTCAAAGCATCTTCTCACACAGCTTTTTGCAAATCTTGGAAAAACACTCTTTAGGATGATTCTGTGAGCTAGCCCAACCTGTCCCTTGCTAAACACTATATTCACACTGTATAAAATTACCACAACTATTTCTTTCTGAGCACGTGATTTTCCATTCTTACTGTGACATGTTTGAAAATAATCTATCGCCTCACTCTCATCAAGGCCGCAAAGAGCACATACCTCTTTGTCAATTCAGAATTTACACTCACTACTTGTATTTGCTAACTTGCAGTCTGCTGCAAAACGTGACTTCTACTTAAGTTTCAGCTTCTTGTTTAATCTGATTATAACAGGATCCTTACAAGACAGTAAGGGCTTAGAATGGGCAAGAAAAAAACCCCTCTGTATCCTTTAATGGTACTCAGAGTGCACACTACAGGAAACATAAATGCAAAACCAGATTACAGGCATGTTATACCAGATTACAGGCACGTTATCTGAATCATTGCAGAAACAGTCACTGTACTACTATTACTCTAAGGAGCAAGCAAAGCTCCTGGCTCAAACTCCCAGCATTAATATGCTAACGAGCTCCCAGGAAAACAATATGCACTTGTGAGAGCTGTTTCCACATCAGTGCATTACAGGGAGAGGTTGCTGCCGTGCACGTACTAGTGCTGCCCTGAGTCAGGGCAGCTCCTGCTCCTCTGGCAGTCACGGTGACTGGTGTTCCAGCTCTGCGCAGGGGATACCCTGCGGGAGCAAGGCTCTACGGGGAGACCTGCACCACAATCAAGGCCCTAAAACTTAGGCCAACGGAAAGTACATAACCTGCTGCTCTCAGAGGGAAACGACTGCACTGCGTGCCCTGGCTCTGCTGTGCCGATATGCTCTGAGTGTGCTGCATGTGAGTATTGCCAAGCTCAGGCCCAGCTTATACGGCGTGCCTTTCCAGGGAACAAACTCTACAGCCAAGCCCAGTACTAGGAACCCAACCCTGGCTTCAAGGGGACCGTTCAGACACTGAGTTATGCGAACAACGTTGACACTGAGCCAGGACTGCTCGAGAATCCCAACTGCAACTTAATTGGGGTAAAGCAGCGGTCAAAAAAATAGCAAAGCTCAGAAAGCCCGTGTCAGTGCAGTCACCCAGGGTGCTCCTCTGGCTGGAGCCCAGTCACAATACGCTAACGAGACCAAGGGAAGATGACATGTATTTGTGAGGGCTGTTTCCGCCTTGGCACTTCAGACCAAGAGCCTGCTGGCTAGCACGTATCGATGCTGCCCGGGAGTCAAACTCATTGTGGCAGCACAACAGACATAGTCGCTGCTGCTGACAACCTGGGACAGCAGAATCCCATGCGTGTCAGTGCAAGTTCAATGTCAACACTACTAGTCTAATAGATTAATAAAGGTGAATTGACAACAGAACACTTAAAAAAGTTGCGTCTGTTGAGACTGCAAAATAAAAGATCTGTAATTACAAAGGTCTACCTCTTCACTCAAAGTCATCGATGTGTAGAAAGTTTCAGCACTTTAGCACCTAAGCTACAATGCACTACCTTCTTTCTCCCCTACCTCCTGGTTTTACTTCAGCACAGTCCCAGCCCACTGAGCAACTCCTGAAGTGTCTCTTAGTCTGTTTGGGTCCCCTTTGGCCAAGTATCTTCCAGAAAGCAGCAATGTCATAATTTTCAAAGTAACTATTGATACTAGCCAGGTTAAAAAACCCCTATTCCTTCCTTTGCACACACTTAACAGGTATCCTGTAAAGTGGAACCATTTTCGGAGATCAGAACGTTAGCAATGTCATAATTTTCAAAGTAACTATTGATACTAGCCAGGTTAAAAAACCCCTATTCCTTCCTTTGCACACACTTAACAGGTATCCTGTAAAGTGGAACCATTTTCGGAGATCAGAACGTTACCACAAGAAAAAAACACGTTTCCTGCCTTTTGCTCAGCTAAAAGAAAACACAGACACCACCAACCATAGATGTGGGGATGCCCACAGCACCAACCCTCAGCCAATAAGATGGGAACATGAGCACAAAAAGCATGCAGAATAGCACACTCAAATCTGTCTGAAAGAGCATCTGTCACAAAACTGAAAATGCTTAAAGGAAAACAACAATCAGCCAAATTCAGCCGTAACCAGGGAATTATCAAGAGACTTTTGAAACAAAGGAGTCAGTTAGAGCAGTACGAAGGACAGTGCCTGAGCAGTAGTCTACATCTGGTTGGACACAAGGTGTTCCACGCACACCACCATTGCGCAGGCCTGACAATGACCCGTGCCATCACGACATGCGAGTGGCTGGCAGTTCAAGATGCAGCAGGCAGGGACCCCCGCCCCACCTGGACACACAGGGCAGCGCCTGGCCCCTTCTTGCTGCCGTGTGCATCAGCGGGCGGCAGGAAGCTGCAGCACCCACACCAACAGGAGGTATGCACGAGGGGAACCCGCGCTCCTGGAGATGGGGGTGCGTGCCTGTAACCCACCTGGCCTGTGAGAAGGGGGTGTGTGCACATCACTCTGTGCAAATGTGCACGGGGACATAATACTTTCCTTGCATTACAGAAGAGCATTTAGAGATTTGTAGGTGTTTATCAACATTTTGTAACTGTCCAGAATTGTGATTTATTGTTTTGCTGATATTAGTTCCAAACATATAGCTCACTAATTGGTAGTTAATGGCACATCATTAGTAAATCAATGCAGCACTTAAATCCTGATTTGATTTAGATCCCACAAACTGAGCAGTTTTTCTGTGACACATCTGTAACTCTCTCATACCAGTCATCTAAACAGACGTTTTAAAATCTATTCTGTGAAGGCCTACGCTTCCCCTAAAATGCCATTAGATAACTCACTGAATTCTCAGCCCAGAGGCCTGCAACAAGTCTGAAACAGGTCCAATATTGCAACTCTGACTGTGCTATCACTTAGCTTCCCACAGACAACACAGTTTCTTCTCTTTGCAATATTGTTCAGATTTACCTGCGTTATGCCCATGGCGCTGTTACACTGGTAATCCCCAAATTTGGGCTGCTGACTTGGCGTCACTACTAGTGGAGGGTTTTCTAAATCTGGGTAGGCAGCCTGAATAGCAGCCCCAAAGATCTCCTGAAGACGGCTGTTGATGTTAATCATGCTTTTTGCTGTTTTACTTCTTTCCTCTTGAAGGCTCTGAAAAAACAAAATCCAGAAGGCTAAATTCACAACATCTGAGGAGCCGTTACATCCCACTTTTTTGCTTGGCTGCCTGGCAGAGCATGGCTGACAGATTTGGCTGACACCTCTAGGCAGAGGAGCAATATATACAACATAAAAATCATGTGATTCAAAAGCTGCTTCTCCCTTTGAAGTTCCCAGCACAAACACTTCCCCTGAATGCAGGGCTGCATTACTTCTCACACCTTTGTCAGTGATCCTGGTAGAGACTTCAGCTGGGCTGCCTGTTACATGACTAGCCAAGGCTTGATGGTGTGGGCTGATTAACCTACTGAAATTTTCCATAAAGTAGGTTTCTGTTTAAGGAACCAAGAAATATCTGACGTGCCACCAACAGCTAAGGCGTCAGGATGCAGAGCAACCACGCTGTCACACATCACTAGCTGTAACAAACTGACATCATTTATTTAGCTTGTCTTAATAAGAACAAAAACACATGCTACGGCATTAATTCTTTATTCCCTTACCTTTTGAAGGAAATTTAACCGATACTTAAGTTTTGCGTTTTCGTCTCGCAACCCTTCCAAACTTGGGGAGACTCCCAAGCATCCAAAGTTCTTCAGATGCTCAATTTCAGCAGTTAACAACTTGATCTCGTTTTCCTGAAAAGCAAATTAAATTGTCACACAGTAGTTCTTGGAGTGGGGAGACAGAAGGTGAGGAGCTGCAAGATCTCAGATAAAATTCTAGTTTTGCCTCCTAAAGTTGAATAATTCCAAACAATTAAAGTTTAAATATGGTTTCTATTTGTGTCAAAAACAGGGATTCTGAAACATTCTTAAAAAAAGTCAGTGAAATAATAATCACTAACATCAAGACAGAAGTGCAAGAAAGACAATAGGTCATGCCAATAAAATGTATTCCCAAAATAAGCACTTTCTCCAGCTTTTTTAATCTAATAAAGATGTCAAATGCTTTGACTCAAAATTCCCTAAGGCCTCCTTCAGCTAGTTTCACCATCTCATAGGCCACAGTTTCTCTTCCACAGAAAGAAACCACAATCACTCATGCAATGCCAGCAAGCTCAAACACCAACTGGAGACGGGAATGCCAAGAAGTACAGCATGCTCCTTCACCAGGGAATTCAAAGGGCCATTGCTGCAGCCTGCACTCACTCCCACCTCACCACACAACCTTTCCTTCTCTACCTCCTGCGTGGCTTCTCCCTTAAAACCGACATAAGGCCTTCAGGAGCAATCAGGAATTTGAGATGGACCTCTACGCTCCAACCAGACAAACTTCCCTGCACTTCCCCATGCCCCTTCACAGCCCGGCACACAAGCAAATGCTTCATCAGGCAGTCTGAGCCCAATGGCTGGAAGCTGCTGCAAGGAGTAGTAATTTTCCTTACCCCACTGCCTAAAGAAACCAAGTATCTGAAACTTTATCTCGGTTGTCCATCTCCTGTCCTCCCCCACAACAGGCTTTGTGCCCATCAGCCACAAACGTGGCTGACAAACAGAAGTCTGGAGACTATTGAAAATGTGACACAATGCTGCCATGGAGGGAGAGGCAGCTAGAAGAGGCAGGGAGCACTCCCCACCCCGGCTCCGCAGCCCCTCACCTGACTCACAGCCTCTCTTCACAGCAGGAGGCAGCTCAGGCTACTATTGTTGTCAAATAGGCCACCAAATCTTAACAAAAAGGGCTCATTTACTTCGTTGCTCTTGAAACAATGAGAATGTTTAATTAAGGAAAAAACTGGGCCACCTGAAAAACAAACACCACTACAACTAACTGCAGATGCTCAAAAAACTAAGCTGAGCCAAACCAAGTTTGGGCTGTTTGTGGAGCAAGTTCAAAATGAGTACTTTTGAGGTCATTCCTCATTTGCGCTTCAGCTTCCAGCACATGTTATAGCCTCGAGGTCTCCTCTGCTACAGGAGAACAGGATGCTTCCTGCAGGTTCAGATGTGAAGGAACAGGACTTTGAGAAAAAAAATCCTTTATCAAAACCTCTGGTTTGGCATTTAGCCAACCAAAATCACTGAACAGCACAGCTGTATCTTACAAATAACCCACTTCAAACAGTTCATCGCAGCTTTTCCTTTTGCAGCCTATTACTTCTTTATTTAACCCAAGGCAGACCCCCTGCAAAAATCAGACTGTTTTTCTCTCGCACACCTATACGTACCTTCCTCCATATAACCAACAGAAAATATATTTTTTTTATTTTCAACTTTTCTTAGTAGCCTGACCTGGTAGCATTTCATATAAATTACAGACCCATTTGAAAAATTTTCAGATTGAACTTCAAGTTTAAAATAGCGCAAGAGAGATTTCATTGCATTACTTTACAGTTGTTTCACTGTTAAGTTTCAGTAAGCGTTATTGCTACAAACTGACTTAAAGGCGCATCGGAGCAGTGACATGCATAACTCATCTCCCCCAACCCTAGGATGTGCTTTAAGAAAATCACAAAGATATGTTCTACTCTTAGTATCACATTCTCTCTAAATTCTGTGTCCACCCAGTATTACTTTCTCTTTACCAAGTCACCAGCTTCAGGACAGGTTAGCAAGTCAGACCCTTAGGAAAGTTTTGCATTGAGGACCGACATCGTCCAGATCCAGAAACCTGCATTTTGCTATTGAAACTAAAATCACGACATATTGAAGCTAAGAAGCAGCTGACACTTATTCCTCCTGCATTAGAAGCTATAGCCACCATTGGCAAACTTCAGAACAGAAATTCAATTTGGATTTTCCTCCATAATCACAAATGCCTCTGGCCACCCAAGTGAAGACTTGCAAGAGGCGAGATGACCAGTATATCTTACTGGAGTTTCTTTCCATACTGCCAGACTACAAGAGAGGATGAGGAAAGAGGTTTATCCATGTGCATGGCCAGCACCCAGAACAAGGGTTCTCAGAAATCACTGGCCCTTGGGCCAGACATCCAGCCCAAATGGCTTTTTCCCCACAAATAACAGGGTGACAACTAGCATCCTAATTGCTCAGATTTGGACAGTAGGTAAAAAAACTAAAACAATGCCACAGTTCAGTAAGTCTCATCTACTTCTTTCCCATGACTGCACCAAAATAGTAAATTCACCACACAGACACCTGCAGATAGGAGGCATTCAGGCTGGCCCCATTTCAGATTTGACCAAACCCAACGTGTCAACCCAGACTGGTGCATTTTCCTGTTGTGCTTTGTGCTCCTCTTCTGCAGAAAGTTTTGGTAGCAGTCTTTATGTTACTTGAGTGTGAACTGAAAGCAGGTTTCACCACAGTGGTCTAGCTGCCTATCCCAATATTGCTGCTACCATTTAAGTCTCCCTTTTTGTGCTCATCAACAGCTAATACAGATGATGCAATGAGATTTTCATTCAAAACCAATCAGCAGAAAAGCCCCAACTCAGTAATGATTACACTGAGTTCCAGAATCACTGTGGTTAAGATCACAACAGCTGGGCTGGGACACCTGCATGGCTGAGTACAGCTAACAGCTCCAACGCTGGCAACAAGGGCACCTTGGTTTGTGGGCCAGTTGGGAAGGGGACGCCACACATGATCCTCCTCTCTCTGGTGACCAGCAACAGGACATGGAATGAAGCCACATCAGGGGAAGCTCAGATTGGACATTAGGAAAAGGGTCTTCATTGAGAGGGTGGAACAGGTTCCCCAGGGAAGTGGTCAGGGCATCAAGCCTGTCAGAGTTCAGGGAGCGTCTGGACGATGCTCTTAGTCATATGGTTTAGTTTCAGGTAGTCCTGTGAGGATCAGGGAGTTGGACTTGATGATTCTTATGGGTCCCTTCCAACTTGAGATATTCCATGATTCTATGACCCCCACACCCATAATCACGTTGCTGAGCTTCACCTGGAAAAAAGTCTTTATAAGTTCACGTTACAAATGCCCCTTATCACAGCAACCTGTGGTAAAACTAATTCTCTAGCAAATCACCTATGAATGCAAGATGTTATTAAAGGTGTACAAATTCTACATTCTTTCTGAAAAACAAACTACTACATTAAACTACAGGTACCCCTTGTAACTCTTCTCTCACAGTATCATCCAAGTGAGGAAGGGGGACAACGCCAATACACCTCTGATCTACAAAACACATAACTGGAAAAGGAAGGAAAAAGCTGCTGTTATTCTACCTGGAATTCTGCTGGATTATTCTACCTGCACAGCCCTGGACATATCACAACTTGTCAGTAAAGGGTCATACCTGATGACCACCTCATGAGAAGCTGCGGGAACTACATGAGGCCATGCTGACATCTCCAAGAGCTCTTTGGTCAGCTGAGTACTAGAAATCTTCCCCTCACCTGTGAATACAAAAAAACTATAGCTTTTTCAATAGGACCAAAATCATCCTTACATTTTCCCTCAGTATATAAAGTCTTCCGAAGACCCCACTGAATTAACATGAAACTTGCATAACTTTCTACCTCTGTGCTTTAATATAATAGAGCTTTTCTCCACCATGTTAAAAAAAAAAAACAACCAGAGAAAGAAAACAGCTTGAGAAATCATGGCAAAGGGATCACAGCACCTCCCTTCCTTCCTGCCTTCTGCATGGATTTATCTCTGCTCCTGCTCCACCAAGCTTTTGCTGAGCTAGCTCAGTGCAGTAACTCAGCACACGCTCTTTGCTCTTCGTTGGGTTATTTTCCTGGAGAGCTAATGATTCCTGCCGGCCAGCTCACAATGGGCTCTGAGGTGTGCTAGAGCTGGCACCAGGGAGTATGTGGCTAGGAATGAGGTGACAGGCAGATTCAGGCTCAATAATTCCGCACGGCCTCCTTCAGCCTCCTAGAGTTAAAGAGCTGAACACAGACCCCCTTGCTTTGCTTCAGTGTGACTGGAGTTTACAGACTAACGACCAGATAGTAGTGATGGCAAAGGGAGACCCACCTTCTCTGAATATCTGAGATGCCCTCCCTCTCCCAGCAGCTACAAAGGAGAAATGCAAAAACAAAGGCAAAAAGGAGCTGCAGAGATTCAGCAGCCAGATTTATTATCTCAGTATTTTATGGCAGTGCTTATTGTTCATTTGAATTGTGAGTACAAGACATACTGAAGAGTTGCTTAAGAACATGCGTGTAAGGTGGGCAAAAAACCACAAGCCAGAATCTCTCTGTTACATGCTCTTGAAGCAATATATAAGAAGTTAATCTGCAAAATTCCAAATTTTCCTGAAGTTGCCTCTGTACTTTACTGTCAATATCAGTCGTTGGCTAGGACAGACCTGGCAGTCTGATTTAATTTGTTTAATTATTATTATAGTCACTGAAAAGGGAAAGGGCTGTCATGATCTTCTGTCCCAACCCAAAACACCTTACGGCTGCAATAATCCTGTTGGACAAAGCCAGGACTGCCACTGGCATACCTGCCCTCCAACATGTCCTCTGAAAGCGCCTCCCTGGCTGCTCTGGGCTCCCCGGAGCCGGTGCTGTCCCTCCGGGGGGCCGGACACCCTCCTGCCACCGCCGCGCCCGGCAGCAGGGCGACCCTTGCACGGCGACCACGGCCAGCAGCCGGCTAAAGGGACCAGGGCGGCGACACACAGACCCGTGTCTGACAGCTTCCTCTTGCCTTTTTTTTTTTTTGTGGAAGTTTTTGGCAGAACTTCACCTTCACCCCTCACCCCCGCTGAAACGTGCCGTGAGCTGACCCACAGCCCTGACCTCACGACACAGGCTTTTCCGAACGAGGGTGCTTTTACTCTGTTTTCTGTCTCCAGAGAAGAGAAAACCGCTGCGGAAGGTGCCTTAGCCCCCGTCTGCGCTCTGCCTCTCCGGCCCGGCCCAGCCCTCCGCCTCCCCTGCGCTCCCGGAGCGCACGGCGGGGCCCCGCTCTGCCCAGACACCCGCCGCGGGCTCCAGCTACTGCCGAGGCTTCCAGGCCGCGCCGCGCTGCCTCCCCCCGCCCCGGCAAA
>VYXH01007743.1:234722-310149 GCA_013397275.1 Burhinus bistriatus | reverse complement strand
GCCCCGGAAACCCCCGGGGACCTTCACCGCCTTCCCCGACCGCCAGGCCTCGCAGGGAGCCGGTCCCGCCCAGGGAGCCGGGAGGGCAGGGGCCGACCCCGGGCCTCGCCGCGCTGCCCTGCCCCGGCCCGGCCCGCACCTGCCGCGCCAGCCGAGCTGCGGACTGCGCCACGCGCCCCTCCATCCTCGCGCGGCCGGAAGCAGAAGTGGCGCGAGCGGAAGCGGAAAGCGTGAAAGGGGGCGAATAGGCCGTGAGGCGGCTGCAGCGCCCCCGGGCGGAGTGGAGGGCCCAGGCAGCGCCCTGTTGTGGCCGGGGAAAGGCCTCTGCGTTAGGCGTTGCGGGGGTGTCACTGTGCCCGGGCTCCCCCGCGTTGGTTTTCAACATCTAAGAAGCAGTTTTGCACTTCGCTACAGGTTTTCGGACGGGAAAGGCTCACCCAAACCCAGGCGAACCCCCAGTTCCGTGTGTGAGCAGCCAGCACCTCGAAGGTGAAACGTTTATGAGAAACTTGCAGGCCCCAGGGGGTGAGGGGGTAGAAAGTGGGCACCTGACTTTCAATGTGTGTCCCTCAGGGTCGCCCGTGCCTGCTGCCAGTCAACAGAGGCCCAAAGCAGCCTAACTGCCACTGTTAGCAAGGGCACAGCCAGCTTCCCGGGAAACGCTGGGAGGAAAACAAATCCTGTCAGTTCCCGTGTCTCACAGGACACAGTGATTGCAAACCTTTGGGGATGGTGGTGGGGAACGTTCCAGAGCACAGCAAGGAGAGGCTTGGCGCAAAGATGCTGGGGTTAGCAAGGCATCAAGTGGCTCTTGCCCAACTATGTGCAAAATAATGTTTTTCTGTAACAAGGAGCAAGTAAGTTACATCTCTAGCACCTTTAGGAAAACCTACATTTAGAACAAAAGGGAAAATCCCAGAAGCACGCAAGTTACTCCAGGGTATGTCCATCAGTTGCCTCACAAAAATGCCTGGTCTGAAGAAAGACACATTAAAAGTTACATACTTATAGCTAGTGACAGAAAACCATCAATGTAGGTGGCAGTTGCTGAGATGATTCACACAAGACAAAAAGCAAGAAGGCAGGTTTGTCCAGAAAGGTCACTTTATTGGAAAAACCTAAAATGGACTTAAAACCTGCAGCCCTCTTCCCACAGCAGTGGTTTCAATGGGCTCCCCAAGTTACCTTAACAGACCCATTACAGACATGAGCTGCAGTACAAATGTTAAAAGTGCAAGTATCCTGAACTTCACACCCACTTTTATGACCTGGCAGGAAACACAAATGCTTCACAGCTCACAGAGAATTCGTTCACAGCACTTGGGAGTCAAAACTGGCTCCCTGCATTCCCCACAGGGTACAAAATACATCACTCGGAGGAGAGTCCAATGCAGAACATCATAGAAGGTAGGGGTGAGGTTCCTTCAAATTTATTTTATTGCAGTAAAACCTCTAAAAGGTAGAGCTGTACAAAAAGTCTAAACAGCATTATTTAAGAATAACAGCACCTTACGCTGCTTTTGTTCTTATTTAAAATTCTATTTCCCAAAAATACATTCCTAAATATACAAACTATACAATCTTGTCACTTTAATGCTGGTTTCTGTGATGATATAACTTTAACCTAAGAATCTTCAAAACATCCACATACTGACAAAAGCCCTAATATACAAATGCCTTGGTACCTTCATAATACCACATAAATAACTTCAAAACCCAAACTGCATTTGTAGAATTGTCCGGAAAGCAAATACTTTATGGTGATCACACATCGTCCACAGAGAGTGTTGGAATGTTTATCCTCGGCCGTGTGAAAAATGCCATTTTCTCTCTAAAAAAAGATCATCAGTTGTTAACGCAACAGAAGCCTTGCCAGAAATGTCCATCATCCACATAAAAATTTATCCCACCAGCTGTCATCATGAAGAGCAGCAGCACATCCTCTCACAACCTACACCTCTTATTTACATATCAGACATGAGGCATCCTTACAGTTAAACTCACAACACTGACCTTATCAAAAAGCCATTTCAGGAAGGCTCGGTTTTTTGCTTTCTAGGTATGTTACTTAGGGAAGCAAAGGGCTGCTTCTGTATTAAACAAAGGATTTGTGAATTTGTTGCCAGGTGGGGTATGATTTGGAGTACTGCTGGTTGCTTTGAGGTTACGTGCAGTGCTGTAGCTAGTCTCCCTGACTTTCAGACCTTATACTTTGATATAAAAATACAGAAATTTTTTGTTTTAGCAGAACAGTTTACTCCTACAAAGATTATGTTTCCCCATCATCATCTTAGTCGCCCATAAGAAAATCATGGTAGCAGTCAATTCTTCCTCCCCTTTACCAGTGACATGTACTTACCTGAATGACTGTACTTCCAGAGGCTCCTTCCGACTCTGCCCTCGCAGCCTGTGGACATCCTTGGCAGCAGCTCTCATCATTTTATCGGCCTTGAGCTCACACTTGTGCTCTGTTTTTTCCACCTAAACAAATAATGGAAAAGAGATGTTTGTGTTTCCAGGAGGAATCATTTTATCCCAACTAATCTCTAAATATGGCAGTATTTCAGCTGCAGGTCTGAGGGGCTTGGAAACTGTTGACTCTGGAATCACAAGCCACAGAAGCTAAACTGAAGGCTTGTCAGCTAACCATTGTAATGGAGAGAGCTTTTTGTAAGGTCTTCTTCCAGCTCTTTGGTAAGAATCATGGGTGCTATCTGTACCTTCTTACTATCTTCTTCATATATTTAAGGTCAGCTCACGCAAGAATGTGACAACCCACGTTCCAGCTGTGCCCCAAAGAGCACCTTGTACCAACTGACTCCTACACCTGGTGTCCTAACAACTTCATTTCTGCCTGGTGTCAGCAAAGGTGCCCCGATAAATCACAGAAGTTGACAAGGAGCCTTGTACATGAGGCAGAGTATGATGTAGACAGAGGAAGGCAAGTGCTAACCATGACACACCGTAACTACTATGGATTGGGAGGCTGCACTTCACAAAACAGATGGCATTGGTGACTTCTCATGCTTGCACCTGTGCTAAGGCAGGAAATCTCTGTGCTAGTAAATGCATGGGTTTGGGACTAACAAAACTCTACAGGAAGTTAAAAAGGGGTCAAACTCCTGCAAAAGTGATAATGCTTTCAAAGATGAAAGACAACTTTCATAAAAGAAAACAAAATTGTTTAATGAGTTGTTGCAATTCTTGATAATTAGTCCTGTCTCCTTTCCATCCCTGCCCTGCAGTCCACCCTTCAAAAGCAGAAAGACAGATACTATTAAGCTCTTAAAGCCATCATCTGACTTACAGTATCACTTCATATACATAAGGATCCTATTCTAAAGCCAAGTGTCATCCATGCACAAGTTTTATGCAGCTGTTATTTCTCTTAGAAGAAGCAACATACGTAACTATCTTCCTAACCCTTGTATCTGTGGGAAGGCAGGCACAGACTCTGCAGTTTGTAGATACCACCAGAATAGCCAGACACTGAAGGACTGCAACTTCCATTATCAGGCACTTGCTTGATGGAGCTGTAAGTGGAAGACATGAGTGACTGTAGTGCTAGGGCTTCATTTCCTGACTGTCCTAAGTACCCTGTTTCTCAAACATCCTGAATAAAATCCAAAGGCAGATACTACTCACTCGTTTTTCCACTAGCCTCAGCAGCAGTCGAAATCTCTCATCATCCTTCACCCACTGCGGCAACTCTTTTTCACCCTGACTTTGAGCTTGTTCCAACTGTTCCTTCAGGTCTCTCAACACCGAGATCTCCTGAACCAGCCGATCATGCCAGGTTTTTGAAGCTTGCAGGTCCAGCTCCAGGTCTAGTGAAGTGCGGATTAGGCGCTCTGTACCAAAGGATTTGATTGAAGGCTAGAAAAGAAGGGGTGTGTTAACACAGTGATGAGCACTGTCCTGACCACTCCCCCATGAAGGGCCAAATACATCATGAGACCCATTTTTCCAGAACTTCTCTTAGCACAAAGCATCTCTATTGATCCTGCTTTCCAATCCATTTCAAGACAGAAAGCACAAACTCAAGCAAGTCTTATAGATAAGCCTTTTCATTTTGGTATTTCCACCGAATTTGGTCCTTGGCAGCTTCTCCAAATCAAGTCTTGCTTGCACACCTTGCTCCTTACTTTAATGTCTCATCTTCAGATGCATCCACAATGCAACAGAATAACCTGTGTTTGTTTTCTTCCAGTTAACATATTATATTGCCTTCTGCTAGTTTCAAACACAAGCTGCCTCAAGAAAACCACCTCCTTAGGAGCTCATCATCAGTATCCTGGGGGAATTTCTGTGATTGCCATCACAACAGGCACAAGGGTTCAGTTGTGTGCCATGGAGTCACTACAACAGGGTCACCTGAGCATCCGAGACATCATTCTCCTCACTCTCTTCCCCAGCTCTTCACACATTTATTATAAGTACTTAAGAATCTTGCAACAATAAACACAGCAAAACTATTTGTGCTACTTCGGCTCTGACAAGATGGAAAATACCAGGAACCATCTTCCTAAACTGATTGTTCTGAGTTCCAACTTAAACATTCTTGTCATATTCTGATATATGAAAGAAAATTAGTCTTGAGAGACTTCTCACACACAAAGAAAAGCTTGTGAATGAAAGCACGGGGCAACTGATTAATGTTTGCAAATTCTTCCTTTAAAACAGTTTTCTGTTTTTTGCAAGTGTCTATGCTAGAGAAAAAAAAAAGTGATGTTTTTACCCGTTTTACTCTGACGCTTCGTCTCTCCATTGCATTTCGAATGAAGGGGGGCTTTTTGGATAGTGTTGAACTGTCACTATCACTGCGATTCAGCTGAAAATGAAAGTGAAAACCACATATTTTTCATGAAAGAAATACAAGCAGTGCATACACACAGTATTAGCAAGATCAGAGGGCTCTGTAAGTGATGTAAGCAGAACTATGAAGTTTTGTGAGATACTACAGCGGACAGCTGCCACCCCAATCTGAGTGCTCAACATGCAATCGATTTGGCACGGCCAGATCCTGCCACAAGCTTTGAACTCTGTCCCTTTTTGGGAACAGGCTGCATGGAAAAAGACACAGTAAGTTAGGTTATAATACTGGACTCTACCCCACTGCCCTCCTCCTGTGCAAGTAACTAGGCTGGGCAAGACAGCCTAGAAAAATAAGCTCTAAGTAATAAAATAATAATAAAAAACCGTACTCTTTTCTAGCATCTGCAAAACATGGGACTATTTTATTAGAGATTGGTATTTTCTCCAGTCACCTGTACTTTAAGCTAGTGGCGCGAGAGGTAGGTTTACCTGTAAGCTATCCCCCCAACTTAAGAGTTGTCATGTTACACACATACAGCCTGCCTTCTTTTGTGATTGTCTCTAGGCCGTTAAAAAGAGCTCAACTCAAGTAGGGTTTAATTTCCTTCTCATGTTCCTTCTCAAAGTTGGGGGTGGGGGGGGAACAGCCATGTGGGACCTGCATGTGCTGGGACACAGTACCTCTGTCACCCAAGCACAGGCCACTGCTGCAAATTAAATAAGGTTTGTTTCTATGGAAGCACCTGCTTCTGAGTCAGAGAAAACATGCACATCAAATTTGGTTCAGCTGTATTAAAAGCATGCCCACTTAGGACAGGTCATGCGAGATAAAAGGCAGTGCTTGCTTGTTTGCCAATTCAATTTAAAAGGTGAGTTATTTATAGTTAAGGCTGACCCTCAATGCAGGATATAATTGTGAACAAATATTTCAAAGCAGTGGAAGTGACATCCTGACCCAGCATATGGCCCGTTCAGTTACCTTCAGACAGAACACACTGGAGACTTACAAGCTTCCATGATTTTTTGGTGACATCATCAGGAACTTACCTTTCCACTTCTATCAAGCTTTCATGTTCACCTCATCTTAAGTGAGGTGGACACAGCTAACTCAGTTCAAGTTAGCACAGAACAGTCGTAAAGCATCAGGAAAGGGTTTGATATGCAGCTTATTCATCATGCTCTTACAGCAGCCCTTCCAGGTTAGTTTGGGCATCTCAACATGCTGGATATACCACAAACGTATGTGCACATATACATTTTAGAAATTTGTGCTTAATACTATTAGTTCCAAGGAAAGATATTGTTTAGGAGGGAGCAACTTCTGAAGTCAAAGGGGGAGAGAAGAAAGCAGTGTCAGGTCTCTGTGAAAAATTCGGACTAAGTGAACATTGATATCATGCATCTATTAATGCAAAACATCATTTATAACCACAGGATTGCATTTTCCTTACCCGACACACATACTGACTTTGTGGTCCTGGTGAAAATGTTTTTGAGCGGATGATAGTGCTACCTCTGACAAACTGAGTTTGGGGTGGATTTGCTGCTCTTTTGTCTTTTGGACGAACTACAGTAGAAGACTGTGCAAAGCTCTCTGTGTTTGTCTCTTTATCCACCTGAAAGACAGATACTGCAGTGTAAATGCCAGCTTGCCATCTTAACGATGACACATACCCAGGGCTGTCTGACAGCCACCTGTGATACATCTCCGCTTTCAGTCCCAGAGGCATCACGTTCAAAACGAGATACTCTTTAGCCCTTTTCATGCGGGGTGTCCTGACACTTCACTCTTAGAACTCAGCGGCTGCTACATTAACTGTATCACTCCCTAAGGGCTCCACATCTATTGATCGCTGCACAACACAATTGATTCCAACAAGCTTTGCCTGTTGGTCCTGGACATCAATGTGACCTGCCAATCTCACACAGAACACAGGTATGATTTTAAAGACCATTTCCTTAGTTGTTGTGCATCTGCAGCAAAGCTCCAAATCACTCTATGTAAGTGCACAGAGAGCACATGTACATCACACGTTTGTTAGACTACAACTACATTCAGAATTAAACAAGGTCCAAGCCACTGTCACATTAATGAAAACAGTTTTCATGAGCAGCAAAAAGAAGGCATGAAAGGATGCTATGTTAACTGTGGGACAAAGTGGTAGAGTTATTAAAAAAGATTTCAGGTAGCCAAACACTTAAACATCAATGATGAAGTTTCAGCTAACTGCTGTAGCCTTGCTCAGCTCAACAGCAACCCAGTCAGCTGAGCAATGGGAAGCTTAACTCATCTTTCTGTTCAAAAGGTTTTACCTTCACTGCTATTTCCATGTGCAGCTGGGAATTCAGACTTTCTGTTTCCCACAGCGATTTTCCAGCACAGAATTCTTCCTCCTCCTCTGCTTCATTTTCACTGATCTCGTCCTGTTCTTCCTGATCAGGAACCTCTTCGTCTTGCCTGTTAAGAACATCTTTGTTATTGACCTGGCCTATTGTGCACAATACTCTGGTGTTGCAGCAGGAGTTACCTCCTGTAATCTGCTGGAGAGAAACGCATCCCCAAGGCAGCCAGTTGTAGCTGGCAGTTCATGCTGATCTTGCTTCAAAAGAAGTAAGCTGAGGGTTCAGCCACGTGGTCTGAGCTTAAGTTGAGTACATCTTAAGGGGAGCTCTCAGTATGCCATTAATCTTAGTTTAAAAAGTGATGCTGGACAAAATTGAAGCATTGTTTTAACATGATTTTCAGCTCCTTTGAGCTCACAGCTGGCTTCTCCATCAAACCCATTGGTCTGGCTTGCTTTTTATTTCAAATGTTCGGCTTCATTAACAAAATCTGAACCGGAACCGTGTAAACAACAGCCAAAATTAATATTCAAGCAAAGCCTTGCACCATACAGTAGAGCTTTAACGGATGTCCATAGAACATTGTACAAAAAACAAAATTAGCATAGTCCTATTGACTATTTTTAACATTTATCATCTTCCCTTGCACCATACAGTAGAGCTTTAACGGATGTCCATAGAACATTGTACAAAAAACAAAATTAGCATAGTCCTATTGACTATTTTTAACATTTATCATCTTTGTTCTCACTTCCCAAGTACAACTGCCAGAACAGAAGAAACAGGATTTTTCACCAAAACAGAAAGAGACAGAAACAGCCTCCCACAGCTCTATATCATCTGCTTTTTTCTCTGCACATGAATCCCCAAATGCTCTGATCATCCCACAATGCTAAGATGGTGGGATACTACCTACCAGCTCTCTCCACTAGTTAAAGTGCTTCTGCTTTCCTCCAGTTTCTTCTCCACAGCTTCCAGTTCAACAGCTGTTTGCTCTAAGAGTGCTGAGACAGAGTCCTGAGGAGATCAAGAGGCTTCTTGTGAATATAAGACTCTCACAAACTGCAAAGCACCCAGCCTTTCTGGTCAGAACAGCCCCAACCAGCTTTCCTCTGGTGACAGGAGAGAGTTGTAGTCTCTGCACCTGTGTTGTTCAAGCAGCCTACTGCACATACAGTGCTCAGTCAAGCCTGTGTGAGCATACCTGGCCCACCTGCCCCAGTTACATTAGTATATGCACGTGTGCAGATATAGGCTGAGCATATTGCATGCCATGCACGTGCAAAGGTAAGTTCGTATCTTGACTCATTCAGCAAGTTCATTACAGCAAGGTGAACTGTCTAGTGGGAAGAAAGGCAAGAGCTCTCACACCACTTACGCCAGACCACATACCACGTCCCTCAGCTTCGTGAGGAGCAGATTTCAATAAGTATTTAGCCCAGGACAAGGGCATATCTGTAATCGACATTTTTATTACTTTGCTGCACTTAATGACATTTTCAAGTTCTAAATATAAACACACCAGCCTTCACTTCTCGTCTATTGTAACAGTCCTTCAGCCACATAAACCCTCTCATTAGTACTGTTTAGAAGAGATTTGTTTGATTTCAGTAGTTGTTCTTACTGTTTTTTCAGTGCAGGGTACTTCAGAGGGAATGTTTCCTTGTTTACTTTTCCTGGTTTGCTTCTGCAGATACTTATAACTAAGGAGGTTATACCAACGGGTTGATTTCTCTCCGGATCTACATATTTCAGCAAGGCTAATTTGTGCTCCACCCTATTGAGAGCCAAAACACAGTTATAGCGTAATATTAGAATGAACCATTACCACATCAATAAGAAGGAATGAGAGCAAAAATCCAGGACTAGTGGACTTCGGCAAGTTTGACAAAGAGAAAAATTTCCCTGTTTATCCCCATTTCAACAGCACTAGTAATGCTTTATGTTTAACTATTTTTAACATTATCTAGGACATCCAATCCAAGTAGGAAATGCTTCACTACAGCTCCTGTGTACAAGAATCCAGAAGTATGAACAGTGCTAGGGCATGCAGGATAAATTACAGCCAGAGCTTCAAAGAAAAAGAGAAAGGAACAGGAGATGAAGACTCCCTTTCAAGAAATCTGCAAGGATGACAAAAATCACTGCCTCGGGCTGAGATGCTTTAGTTTTGTATATTCCATTCCTCTTCATCTGCCTTGTTATTTTTTACTGCCTTACATTTAGTACGCAACCTGACATATTCAAAACCAAAGTAAAACTGATTTGCAGTTTATTTAATCCATGTCTGAGTGGACTCCATTGCACTAGCCCAGTCCAGCAGACTGCATGCTGAGCACACCTCCTGCAAGTTAGCATGCTCCCACCTGGAGTTCAGGTACTATATGACTGTGTACCCTGCCAAAAGAGAAAAAAAACATTTGGAAAACAGATGCTTTCCTGAACCAAAGTGCGCTTCGCAAAGCAAGTGAAGGAAGAAATGCAGAAGCACCATAAAACATGTACCCCTCCAGCCAAGGGAGATGCTATGGAACATGTGCAGGACAAAACAACAGCTTTTCTGTAAATTAATGGTTGCTTATGTCCCAGCTCAACACACCCTAGTCGTGTTCTGGAGAACAATATTCCAGAAATAGTTCTATTACAGTCAACTTGCTCAGGTAATACTTAACAACAAAAAAGCTCTTCAAACAACAGGGAGCAGCTGGCTATGGCAATACCAGCACTCAAAAAACTACACTCACATGGATTTTAATAGTATAGATTAATAGCAGTCTTTAAAAAAATCCTTTAGAGATCTTTAATATTCTACAGCGGCTTCCAAATTCCTGTAAGAAATCCATTCTCAATTACATTACAACAAATGTTTTCAAAAGGAAGAAAAATAGGTGGAGTTTCACTTTATATCGTGAGACAAGGGAAATCTAGTAGTCTGACAAAGTTACCAGTAGTTCTGGTTCTATTTATCTAATAGATTATTTTTTTCCTGATCAAAATCATTAGTGCAAAGAACACTATCTGGGAGAGATCATATAGCTAAGGATTATCAAGAAAACTTTCGCAGAAATTGCCATACTTCAAAGTTTAAAATTTTGTCTAATTCAAAAGAGGAAACAAACACAAAAATATTAAAATAGAGATTAATACTAACCAAACATTCTTCAAGGTGAGACTTATCTACAGTGCAAACATCGACTCTTAAAGTCTTCTGGCGTAACGCCGGGTAAGAGATAGAAACCCAAAATACTTCATTGTACACAAGATTGTCTGAAGCTTCCACTGGCCTTGTGCGAAACAAGCAGCTTGTGCTTTCTGAACAGGGCAGGACAGCCACGCGAATATTCCTATTGAAAAAAGCGTTGCAATCAGTACTACCGTACAGGTTTGCAGTTCCCTCCATTGCAACAGCTCCATAAATCTGTAAGTGAAATTCATCCTAAGCACTGTGGACATTACTGTCCTATCCTATTCTTTGGAATATCAGTCAACCGAGAAAAAAGGAACATCTTATCACAACATCAGAGACACGAAGTGGCATGAGTTGCCGTAGACTTCATCCTTCTGAACTTGTAATCGAACATCATGGGATTATGTTTTACACGGCTGTTTACGTCTGTGCGACTTGTCATGCTGCTAACATACCCTTTTGTAGGTAGAAACAGCTACGCAAGAATGAATCAAATTTTTGTCAGCTTATTCAGCACATAGCTGAATTTAAAACACTTGTGCCTAGAATGAGTCTAGTAGAAGCTGTACATTTCCCCACATGTGCATCTGTGCAGGTGTCCAAGGATGAGTTCTGTAGCAGAACAAACGCCCCCTTTCCACTCGATGCAGTTGCTCTGGGCACTGCTACAGCTAAGAACATTGCTGGCTACTGCTAATTCCAGGCAAGTCTTTTCCTAGCAAATACAGACCTTTGAGGAAAAAACTGCATCTTATTTCAGTTTGTGGGCTTATTAGTTCATAAATGTTGCTACATATAACAAAGTGTAGAAGCATTTCAGAAAGCGTGAACAAACAAAAACCAACATCTATTTAATTCCCACTGGAATCTCATACAAATACTTCAAGCTTGTTTATTTCACCCACTTACACTTTTTGATCTTGTTGTAACAGCAGTGCTGGAACATTACTCAGCTGGATGACCAGTATCGCAAATTGTTTATTTTTGTCATCATATCTGAATTGGAAATACACAAAAAAGCATTATTATTAAAGAAGTCTGCCTCGGACTCCACAAATGAGTATTCCACTTGTTTCATTAACACAAACAAACAACACAAAAAAAATTACAAACAAGACAAAACTATAATGGGACCCTGGCTTGCCTATAGTTTAAAACAAAACCAGTTTTATATTACACGAAATTTTGCTACCAGAACATCTGGAATTTAGAACACTCCAGAACATCCAAAACTTAGGAACTCAGACACAATGGACTACAGATTTGACCTAACACACTCTGCTTTTCCTGGGGTCTAGTTAAATTGCTGTATTGTAACTAAAACCTTTTGAAAGACCTTATAGAATGACTGTAATAGAAAAAAGTTACAAGTACAAATACTTGAAGTACAACAGCGAAGGTGTTATGGGTAACCACTGTTTTACCATTGATGGCCAAGACAAGAGAGTGTCGCACTGCTTATTTTTCCTCAAATCATAAATAATCTTCCACTAAGTAATTTAAGGAAGATGCCTCTGTCGCTACCTTCCTACACCTTACCCACTACTTGTGGGACTCAGGCATGGCCAATGATTATGATTGCCCTTTACTCTTGGCAGTTTTTCCCCTACAAGCTGTACACTAATGGAGACTGCAAGTCAGCAAAAGGCTTTCTCCAGCCCAGCACTGTCAGTGCTCCCATTGCTGGTTTGCACCCTTATACCACACTGTCACCAGTTGATTTCCACTGACATGAAGGAGGATAACTGGGCCAAGGACCTCCTAGAGTCAAGTGTAATTCTCAATTACGCTACAGAGAGGGCATTACTTAGTTAATACTAACAGGACAGGACAAACAAGGTAAGAAAACAGAAAGCACTATCTTTTGAATCCCATATATCATTCTTTCCATTTGAAGGAAAATCCAATAATAATGTGTAGGGCTTACCTCATTGCAATTTGCACTTTAGCTGTCCCAACTGCTTCTGTATCATCATTGTCAAACACCATCACTTCTGACACATGTGGTCTGAAAGAAATCAAAGACAATTAAGGACTTGATTTCCCCCTCATTGAAGTGCTAGCATTTAGGTGATACAAAATCTTTTCCCTTCCATTCAGGGGTTGGGTATATGGATTTTGTAAAATTAGCAGCTAAAAGAAAGCCCATTTAAGAAGTAAGTGCAATCATCCTTAGAGGTATGTATTACAGTGCTTATCAGCAGAAAGTCATATGCCTTTCCCCTTCACTGCCAAAAAAGCCACACAAAAGACTGTGCAATAAGGCAGTGGGGGATTTTTAAAGGGTTCCCTTGACTGGATTTTAGTAAAGACAGCTGACTGCCCAGCAACAGAAATAAGACTTAACAACTGCAATCCTGTTCTGCATCATGACAGCAAAAAATCTCAAGTTTGATTAGATTTAAGTTATTCCTTTGTTTCTTTAAGAAATCAAACTTCCCTAAGCACATTAAAAGTGACAGAGTACACTAACTCGTTTTCCTTGAAACAGCTACCTGCATCATTTTCCTCCCCATGTACTCCTCCTCCAAAGTTTTATGCACTGAAAGTCCCAAAAACTACGTTCATTGTCTAATCGACTCAGTGGCTATGCTGTAACATGTTAAAACAGGATTAGCATTCTTCTAAGTATTTTCCATATTACTTAGTACTCTCTTGTATTTCATTACATTTCAGCTACAGAGGACAAACATATTGCTCATCCTACCCTCACCATTTATTATAGGCATCAAAATGATACTGTAGGCATTACGAAGGTTGGTAAGTCAACAACCCAAAGAACTCTTAAGGAACATCAGATGTGTGAGTGTGCATGGGATGCCTTCTGTAATTGTCACACGCTATCCCCCCTGCCCTCTTCGCAGAGCTCCCTATCCCCTTAAGGGGACATGGGGGCCATAGGACACCCAACTGTCTGACCGCTGGGCTGGGCCCATGAGGTCTATCTTACAGAAGCATCGCACATTCTTGTCAAAGTGAATTGTGCTGTAAATGTAAAAAATTACTCATTTATCTAGAGAATTAATGAAGATCATGAACAAATGAATGAATGGGGGGAATATGAGGTTTTTCAACTCTACAGTTATGTCTTGCAACAAATGACCCCATAATTCATCTCAATGCCAATAAACACAGTAGGAAAACCCGCATTAGATGCAGCCAAACGAGGTATCAATAAGATCAGCACCTTCCAGTGAACTTTTTGTCAAACCACCCCAGACAGCTTTAGCAAGCAGTAAGGGAGGTCCAAAAACCCAGCAAGAGCAGTGATGCTCAGCTCTGGCTCTAAGCTATGCAGTTAGGGGGAGAAGTCCTGCAGAAATCACAAACTGGATCCAAGCACTCGGGAGCTGCATCGCAGTGCATACACATCCATGAGGCAGTTCAAGGTGCTTCTGCTGTCTGCCTTGAACATCCCAAAGTCCTCTTGCGTTGACTGAGGGCTGTCATTGACACCACAATGGCTCAGTGACAGGAGGGGAACTTCACACCTGACAGATGGCTCCGCCACCCTCGTCAAGGCAACAGTCACAGCTTACCAGCACCTTCACAAACAGACCAGCTGTTCAAATGGTTCTCCGTGAGCTTGCTTTCAGCAACTTCTATTATGGGAAGCATGGGTCACTTTGATAATCAAATTCAGCCTGCTTATAGTTTTTTTCAGAAGTACTAAGAAATCCGAGATTGAGAACTTTAGCGACCAAATTACAAAAAAGATCATAACCAGCATTATTCCAGCTAACTCCTGAGCGCAAAGCTGAGTCATTAGCTTCTTCCTAGAGAGAGATCTGATGTCTACCTTTGTACAGACGCCTCATATACCCCGCTATCTCCAGCAACAGATTCATCAGACACTGCAGCTGACACACAAGCCACCTTCAATGCCGTCCCTCCAGCTGTATTTATACCTATCAGAGAAGCACAGAGGAAAATCAAAAACAAGTGTTAATGAAAATGAACTGTCTGGATCAGGAGCAGCTTTTTTTTTTTTTTCTTATCCTCCCCCTGAATTGCATTTCTTCCCCACCCAAGTATTGTTAAGCAACGGCACAATTGAAGACAGAGAGGACACAAGTCAAGTGGGCTGTGCTCAACAGCCACCATGAGGTTAGTGCTTCAGGAATGTCCCTCACTGCCCTGGAGACCAAAAAGCCCCTGGACAACCAGAGGAACAGCCTATGCGGTGGAGGTAAGAGCAGCGCTTCATTGCACCATCAATGCCCATTTAATACTTGAGTCCTGCAGTGGCGTACCCACAGGCTCAGGTTACACACGGGTTGTACTGAGTGTGTTACAACTAGCTACCCCTGGCACCTCCAGGGGTGCAGGTCCTTGCAGGCAATGTGAGGAGAGGCTTTCAAAGCACTGGAAAGGCAGGGAGGTGCCCACGACAAGATGAGCAACGTGCAGGAGAAGTGGAACTTTTGAATTCTAGTGAAGTTATAAATATGAACCAAGAAAACAGCTCCTACTGCAAGTCACCCTTAAGCAGGCAGTGGGCTGCCTGGTCCTAGCTACCCAAAGAGCAGTAGCTGGGCGAACACTACTGACCAAGCTCTGGCCAAGTATGGATTATGCGTAGGGGTATATCCCACCCGGAGAGCTTCCCACCAAGTTTAGCTTCAAGGAGGGGGGACAACAGAAAAACACCACCCACCTACCCCTAAACCCAAAGGTTAGTGTACACAGGACAGCAGATAGGTCCAGACAGACCAGATTAACTAGCTAAATGTGGAGAGCAAGAGAGATTATAGGATTTAAAGTAGCAGTCACATGCAGAAATGCAGGGAAAAGGAGACAGGGAAGAGAAACCAAGGAAGCTGAAAGCACAGAGCTGTCATCTCACTTAGATTTCTTGTGCTACAAAAGAGGGAAACATCTGCAAATTCTGCACCTTTTTCCTTGAGCCATCACATTTCTGCAGATATATGCTTCAGCTGAGAGTCTGGAGAACTCTGTCTGCCAAGGTGGCGACGAGGGCTGGGATGTACCCCGCTCTTGGCTCTCCCTTTCTTTGGTGCACCTGCTCCAAGGGTGAGGAGGTGCCGCGTTGTCACACTGGGAGCAGCCATAACCCCATAGCAGAAGTGCAGCAACGCACTCCTTTCCAAGGGGCTTTCATCTTTCAGAAGCGGTCCCTCTTTCCTGTAGCATTAGGAAAGCACGTGCCCTCAAACCAATATATTGTTTCCATCCCATATCTTCTTTATTACAAAGCAAGTACAGGTCTGGGGTTTTTGGCTTTTTTTTTTTTTTTTTTTTTTTGGGGGGGGGGTGGNTTTTTTTTTTTGTGGGGGGGGTGTGTTTGCACAGTCTCACAAAGCCCTTTAAAGAATTAAAAACAGCTTTGAAAAAACATTGGCGCAGAAAGTGTGCAAGCTCAACATAGGGTTATGAAATAATATAAGGACTTGCTCTACAATCAACAGTAGAGGGTGCTACAGGTAACACCAATATATTCAGTGCACGTGTGCAATTTGGGCCCATTTATCCATGTATTTTTTGACAACACCACTGCATGGTACTTTTCATCTTGGTATTCCCATGACCTGTAGGACAGAAATAAATGTCCAGACCTTTTGCCCATAGGCCAAACCACATGAATAAAAAGTTAGCACCTGTAACACGACATATCAGTCGTTAACTAAAACAAATGGATCCATTTAATACTGGCATTCACAGTTTAATCCCTCCTCCCTCCTACTGTGTGCAAGGGCCTGGCCCCTGCTGCACTCCGCTTACCCTGCGCTACGCTGGAGGGATGTGGGCAGGGTCAAAGCTATGTCTTTTCTTTCCTCAGTGCTGCTTTGTACCCCTTATTCCATGGTTTTAATATGAAAATAATTTCCTCCCCACTGGCTGGCTTTCTAGAGCAAGTTTTATGCACCGCTCCCAGAAACGCCACTCCATGAATCCCTCCGCATGAGGCTCCTCACCAGGAAGGACACCGCAGGTAAGACTCCAGCACACTCAACCTCTTTGTCTCCTTCAATTGCCAATGCCATTTAGTCATTGCAACCCAGAAAGTCTTCATTTTTGACCACTTCATCCAAGCACCTTGCAGCCAAGGGGAGCAAATACAGAGGGTGCAGAAAACCCGGCAACGAAGTGGGTGTCTGTACAGCAGAATGCTAAAGCGTAAACCCAAATAAAGATGAACGGGTTCCCTGAAAAGGATTCATCATAGAATCATAGAATGGTTTAGGTTGGAAGGGACCTTAAAGATCATCTAGTTCCAACCCCCCTGCCACAGGCAGGGACACCTCCCACTAGACCAGGTTGCTCAAAGCCTCATCCAACCTGGCCTTGAACACCTCCAGGGATGGGGCATCCACTGCTTCCCTGGGCAACCTGTGCCAGTGCCTCACCACCCTCACAGTAAAGAATTTCCTCCTGAGATTAATCACGCAGCCATCCTTTTCCTTACTTTTTTTTGCAAAGGACTTGGAAGCTCAGCCCTGCAAGTCTTAGACACACACGGAACCTCTAACTTTTTCATGTGGCTAATTAACACAAAATTTGGATTTTCTGTTTTAACTCTAAACAGGTATCACACTAAAAATAGTTTATGGAAGACTCCAGAAATGACTCAACTTTATTCTGTATTTCCAAGCAGGCAGATAGCACTTCCTGTGTTTTTTCACCTTTTTTTCCACTCATACCAAGAGTTTAAAGTTTGTTCTTCACTCCCCTTCCATGGGCTCTCCTGGATGCACCATGACAAGGCCCTGAAAAGCCATGTCATGCACTGTCCTCACATCTGTGCCACTTCCTCAGAGAATGCCAGACTGCCAGATTCCAGGTTTTGCTATTAGTTTCACCTACATTGCTCAGGTATCACTCAGGTGAGAGAGGGAACCTTAATTTTAGCAGAGGTTCTGCTCTAACAGAAGCAAAAAGCAAATCCCTCAGATATATACTATTCAGCTCTACTTACAGGAACTCGTGAGCATGCTTTACCCATGAGGCCAAGTACCGACCACCCCAGATCCAGCCACCGTGTTTCGGGTGTTACACTGAACCCCCCTCCAAAATGCCTGAGGAGTAAAATCTCATCTCGTTATTGCCCTGAAATAAACTACTTATGGTGATTATTTTGTCTGCTGACTGGCTAACAGCAATAATCACTTAATCTGCTTAACACCTGAGCTTTCACTTTAACAGCCCTGACAAATCTTGAAGAGCTAAAAAGGTTACAACTAATCAGCACCCAGTTCTAATAAGAATAATTACTGTTTCCTACTCAAATGCATAATACCTTTTGCTTGTAGAAAAATGGTAGCTCAAAGGGGAAGAACTGCACGCATGTCTTTTATTGTATTTTAAATAGTATCAGCCTTCCTACTGCAGAAGGCAGTGGTAATGTGGTGCTAGTTCCCTTTATTCACGTGGGCTGTTCTATAATCCTATGAAAAACAAACAAACTGCATTGCTGGTTCATACGGCGAGAGCTTGCACATTTATATTGCCTCTAAGCTCTTCTTCACTGCAGTTAGAAATCCAGTCATTTCACTCATCTCTGTTGTATTTAACCCAAGAACAGTCGCAAGGGCTCCAGACAGCCCTAGCACGAGTGCCCTGACTGCTGCCTACTGCTTTCCATCCACTTCAGCCCTGCCTTCATTCTGAAAAGGGATGAACTCTTCCCACCCACCAATAAGCCATATGCATGTATGAGAACATCCACTATCTCTAAATGTCTTATTTTATCATGCTTACAATCTAAATATGTTTTTGTTGCTAAGAGACCATCCCCCTCAAAACAGCAGAAATTCAAGCACAGCCTTGACATGTCTGCTCAGCAGAGGTTAATAAATTCATTGCCACTGACTTACTGGGAACCAGAGCAAGATGTTGTGTATGCTGAGGTGGCAGTGAAGGATTTTTATTATTATTTGTTAACTATTAAACTAAACGCCTTTCCCAGTCTTCTTCAAAAGCTTGGCCAAAATGTTTGTGTCAATATGGCATTACACGCCACCCAAATTCAGACCCAAAACACTAGACAACATTCTGAATAGTTAAGTGCATCCCACCACAACCATTCATATTTGCACATTAAATCCCTGTAATTTGTGTACACACGCATATAAGCACAATAAAACCACCTAGATAGAGTCTTCTGTAAGACTCACCAGATGAGCAGTATTTTTTGAGTACAAATTAAAATACCAATGCTTTCTCCCAAGCCAGGTAGAACAGACAGTTGAATACACTTTTCAACACGAAGATATCAAGATGACTGACAGCTTTTGAAATACTTGCTTCTCAATGCTTTATAAACTACATTAAAAATAAATGCATGCATGTGCATGCAAATAGTTTGTTACCATACCTTGACCTAGATGTTTATCTCCTGCTCTAGGCTCTTCCAGTCTACAGTTGCCACTCCCAGTGTTTAGGGCGAGTTCGGAGAGATTTGTACTTATCTCTGCATCATCAAAATCCGTATGGCTTGAAAAGGCATCACCAGTTAGGAGTGAGTCTATCACCAGTGGAGAGCAAGGTGGAGATGGAGAAGAGAGAGATGACCTTGGCGATAGTGACGTCATGGATTTTGGAGTACCAGACAATGATCTCAGAGCCTGTATACGACTGGTGGTATCTGCTTTGTGAGTTTTCGCTACTTCGTTTTCATGAATAGTGGTGATACAGCCTGACGGTCTAAATCCAGTGGCTCCTTCTAAGAGCAAGTCAAGCTTGTTTTGATAGTCCGAGTCCAACTGCTCCAACTGCTCCAGGTGCTCGTAGTAGAGATCAGTGAAACTGGCTGAGGTGGATGAGTCCTGGCTGGAGGTGGCAAGAGATCCTCTGCTAGATGCAAGAGAACCAGGGCTACTGCTCGAGGAGAGGGAAAGCATGCTGGTGGAGAGACTGAAGGAAACAAGTCAGAAAACCATTATACTCTATCTCCTGGTTTCTCAGGGAAGCACTGCAATGCCACAAAATCTCTAAGCCCACACGGCACATTGTTTTGTTAGCTCAGGCCATATGCATTAGTCCCCACAACAATCCAGTCTACCCAGTGGAAAAGTTGGGTGACTTTTCAATAAAAATATAGTTCATACACATTTTTCTACTCACCATATCAACATTATAAGAGTCCTTGTTTAGCCAAAACAAGTCTAATGAATAGTTTCAAATCAATTAAAATTAGTGACAACATTCTCCTCCCACATCTGTCTGGAAAAAAACATCTATAGTTCCTGTTAATCTCCAAAGCAGACCACAAAACCCAACAAGGCCCACGCAAGAAGATTAGGTTATTGCAACCAACTGTCTGTCTGCATGGAAATTTTCTTCCATTTGCCTCAATCTTGGACCTCCAGCCAAAAGGCAGTATCACAGCTGCCTGGAGCTGGCCCTCAGCTAGCAGTTACCAGATCGCAACAGCCAGCAGTTACCAGAAAACTAGCAGGATTTACCCACGTGAAAGACTGCTACATAGAATCCAGGGCCAGGAGAGCAAGGGGAAGAGTTGGGGCTGGGCTGTGAAATCAGTTCACATAAATCCCTAGAGATCTAGTTTCAGAATACAACTGACAGCAAAATTAATTTTAAGCAGGTGCTGAATAGAAGTTTGTTCAGATGAGAAAGCCCAGACACCACAGCACACTGTTTTCTGCTCTGAAGACCCAACAAATCCTCCAGTACCAACTACAACAGAGACCATCCCTAGAAATTCCATTTAAACCAACTTTCCTGCTCCAGATATTAAATACCTTCCTTGTTACTGACTGTTTAAAGACCCTTAACCCTCCCTTCAGATATGGATTAGCTATTGAAAAATTTCTGCATATGTATAAGTGGCTTAAGTTGCTCCACTGAAAAACAGTGAGGATGTTAATAAACCTAATAATCCCTTATTTATTATTTATGGGGTAAAAGCTAGAAGCTGCATTTGTATAATTATGCCCATGACCCTATGCGAAAAAGGCAAGCATCCAGAATTTAGTATAATTTTGGCACAAAATGTCTTCTGCATTTGTATGACAGATGTGCACTGCATCATGTTTGTTCAAAAAAGCTTTTGTGTTAAACGTAACTGAAACGTGATAAATGTCTTTGCATTTTGGCAGTATATATAGATCTGGCAAGGACTAATAAATTTACAGCTTTTCAGTGTATTTCACTATTAAAAGGGAGGCGGTTTTAATTAATCTTTTCCCTACCAACAAACTGGGCTCAACTTCATTTTGTGCATACCTTTGAATGCCAGACATTTTGCATTATGGGGTTAATAACAAATGCTTATTATTATGAAGGAGCATGCCAAGAACACTGGGCACATAGTTAGGAAGAAATTAGTTTCACATGCTTCTTGGTCACCTCAAAAGATCCCTAATCAGCTAGATGAAATGAAAATATGATGCATTTCCACTGCATAAGAGCATCACAGATAGCTATTCTCCATGGTGGCTTATTTACATGTCAGTCTTGCACTATGATTTCTTTTCAGTCTTTTCGGTGTCATCTTCACAAAATGAAACAGAATCCAAGTGGAGCAGAAGCTACAAACAGAGTAAATTCAGTACACACTGATAGGAAAAACCTCAACCGCACAAAAACCCCATCAAACTCTCTTCCTAATCAAAAAGATAAAACCATAGTTTTAGCTAATGATGATTTGGCCTTACTGCCTGCAGTCGTGCATTTGTCTGGAAACAGTAATCTTATGCTCTTCCAAAACTACAGCCTGAACAATCAGATCACATTATGACTGCAGAAACATTTCTAGATACCATATGAACCACAAAAGATTCAGGGAAATCTCAATACATTGTCTACATTGCAAGCAACAGCACACTTGGACTTAATTTAGAGAAATATCATGACACTCATACATTAACGTGTAGTTGCATTTCTAAGATTCACTTCACCTGCTGTGGGAGCGCTAAGCTGTCTTTAACATACTTTATTAATATAATACTTCAGTAATTCAAACATAAGTAAAAAAGTCTCCAAAACAGAAGGGATTGGGAAAACTCCTTGTGTTGTCAGACAGAGGCACCACCACAAGGTTATTTATCCCATTCTAAAGCACTTATCTAAAGTGAGTGGGATGTATAATCCTCGAGGCTTCTCTTTCCACTGACTACACAGGGGTCCTAGGTCACTACTATAACTGAAAGGCCTTTTAGACCTCTCAGCTGGGAGATGAAATGGTTAGCAAAGAAAGGCAGTTACACCACGTGCAGTTAAAGCACCTACAACTTGGGTAAAAGGTTACATACCTTTTCAGCTGAGTGTGCAACATTGCAACTAATCGTGTTGTTTCTTCCAGTTCTCGGACTAGCTGATTTCTTTTGCTATTCAACTTCAATCTAAGAGAAGACACAAGAAAAAGATGAGCTAAAGCAGCACTTGCTATTTAAAATGAGGAGTAAAGGAAAATTCTATTTTTTCTATGAAATCCTGCAAAAGTTAAGAAGAATACACAGCATAACGTGCGACAGAATTTGGTCAAGATGCGTGTTTACCAACTTCCAATACTATTAAAACGTGGAACTCAATCCTGAAAACATTCACAACAGGGAAAATAATCACAGCTGGTACTGTAAAAGTTAACGTTTCAAGGATCAGGCCTAAAAAAAAGTCCGGCAGATTTTGCTTGCTATACAGTATTGCGTTCTTATATTTCCTGTGCTAATAAAGGTGTAAATGCTTTCATTTTCTTTCAGTAAGGCCCATGGATGACTAAGGTTTACATGATTTAGTTATTAACCATCTCATTATGGCTTACATGAAGTATAGACTTCAGCAACATCTGTTTTATTTCACACCTGAATTGGTTTGAGACACAAACGTGCACTTGGGTGCTCATTCTCTAACTTAACAGGCCTCCAGACAAGAAATCCTCCAGAAACATGCTATTTCTTTGGCACGCTAGAATGGGACCATATTCCTAAAAACCACAAACTGAAGTGTTCCTCTTATGGCAAGACCAGAAACATTTGTTTAACCACAGATATTGTAGGCTGGTAAAAGTCCTGCAGCTGAATCAGGATGACCATGAGCCACCAATGTGCCCTCGTGGCCAAGAAGGCCAGTGGCATCCTGGGATGCATCAAGAGGTGTGTGGCAAGCAGGTCACGGGAGGTTATCCTCCCCCTTTACTCCGCCCTGGTGTGGCCGCATCTGGAGAACTGGGTCCACTTCTGGGCTCCCCAGTTCAAGAAGGACAGGGAACTGCTGGAGAGGGTACAGCAGAGGGCTACAAAGATTATTAGGAGACTGGAACATCTTTCTTGTGAGGAAAGGCTGAGGGACTTGGGTCTTTTTAGTCTGGAGAAAAAAAGGCTGAGGGGGGATCTCATCAATGCTTACAAACACTTAAAGGGAGGGTGCCGGGAGGATGGCACCAGTGATAGGTGGTGCCCAGTGATAGGACAAGAGGTAATGGGCACAAACTTGAACGTAGGAAGTTCCATCTAAACATGAGGAGGAACTTCTTTCCTTTGAGGGTGGCAGAGCACTGGAACAGGCTGCCCAGAGAGGTGGTGGAGTCTCTGACTCTGGAGACATTCAAAATCCGCCTGGAAGCCGGCCTGTGTAACCTGCTCTTGGTGACCTTGCTCTGGCAGGGGGGTTGGACTAGATGATCTCCAGAGGTCCCTTCCAACCCCTGTGATTCTGTGAAACATCTGAGATGCCTACAATTTTTCCAGCACAATAAAACCATGAAAAGACTATGTAGAAAACTGGCGTAGTCTGGACACTGAGCATGTAGAAGAAATGAAAATACAGAGCCACTGAGAGAGTGAATGCAACACGCCTATTCCATATATATTCAAGAGTCTGCAGCTAAAATAACATTGCCATAGCCACCCACATTAACACATCCAGATTGTAAAGCGCTTTTAGGCAATGCCTAATGCAGTATTCATCCTCACTGTACATTCCCATGAGAGCTTCCCCTGCAACACAAGTAAAATTAGGGAGGACAGTTGGCATTTCTTCCAGCTAGTTCAGATTCACAGGATATTCCATGCAACTCCCACAGCCCTGTCAAATACCAGTTCCTACAGGAATCACATACAAGGATGCTCAGAACAAACAACAAATTTAAAAAATTTAAAATTCCATCTGTTGACATTTACCAGGCTCCAGACTGCACAGCAACTGTAGAAGCTGCTGCGAGGAGCTGGCTGCACACCGAAACACTGTAGTACATTAATATTATACTGGGCTATTTTGAGCATTCCTTACATTCTCATAGAGGATCCATTTGTAGGAACAACCACCTTTCCCCACTTGGCAGTAAGACTTGCAGGTGATTTCTGTTGGGAGATGATTTCAGCAACCTTGCAAGTAGAAACGGTCTCCTTGGAAATCTGAGGGCACACTGCTATCAGCATTCAGACAGGGAATATTGCTGCTTGCTCCAATTACCTCTCGTCCAACAAGGCAAGCTCCGTCCTATGCCCAGTAGCCTACCTCTCAGTTAGAGCTTTGCTCTGAGTGTCTCTAGCAGCCTGAAGGTCTTCCTCTAGGCGCCTTCTCTCCGTCTCCAGTCTCTCCACCTCTCCTCGAGTCCATTTTCTGGGGCTAATAAATCGCATTTCTTTTAAGAGCTCCTCCTTCTCGTTAATTAATATTAGACGATCCCGCTCAGAGTCCAGAACGCCAGGCCAGGCCTCACTGTCAAGCTTAGCCAGTTGTATTTTCAGGTTTGCTATTCTGCAGCAAAAAGAAAGCAGTTATTCAATGAGGAGTGTCTGAGCTACTGCTCCACAGACACATGAAGGTGAACCACAACCAACCACATCTTCCATTGCCCTGAAGAATGCTCTCAGCTCAGGGACAACTACCCTCGCCCTCATGCCCTCCTTACCAGGGTGCTGTCAAGTGATGGCACTGCCAAAAGGCTGACATGCAGAATGGGACTTTAACTCAGGTTTGCTCCCAATGGTAAGCTAAGTCTTTAGCTAACCTGCCGTGTCCACCAGTCAGGGAATAGTATAACAATAATTCTGGATCTCAAAAAAAAGCTGTCAGATATAGCATAGGGTGTTTCATATGCCCTGCAGCTAATGACCTCACAGTACTTGGCGTGGAGAGTATCACGTGGTAAGTATCTGATCTTTCATCGGTTTTATGGAAAAGAACTGTATATTCTCTGTATACAATTCAGATAGGCTGATAAAGATTGGTGGTTACTCAAAAGCTTAGAAACTAATTTTGATTTACAACGAGGAAGTTAATCATATGCATGCTAGTACTGGAAGAATCCAACTATTGACTCAACACTAAGCATTTGGGACACATTAAAGAGTTAGGCTACTTCTGGAGCAATGCCTGAGGATGTGAAGAGTCAAAGATGCAATACGATCCTACCTAAACCCAAAGCCACTTATTTGTCTGAAATTTAGTCTATTTTCATTAGAGGTGTCATTCCAGATTTCAGTTTAAAGTCTGTATCACTAATCCTTCAGCACCAGACCACATTATCTCAGGCAGGAAGATGATTACTAAAAGCAACAGCAATACAGATCTAAAATTTAGCAAGAGCTTTGACTGACAGCAGAGGACAGCACAGCTTGTGGCAGGTAAGGAGGTTGCTCACTCCAACTATCTGCCCGTTCCCAGTTTCCCAAGTGTCTGAACTGCTCATCAGTTAGCTCCACAAATGATCAACTTTGCAATGCGATGTACAGAGGGAAGTAAAAGACCAGCAGCAGGCCAGGATACAGAACCAAAGGCAGTAATGTCACTCTTCCCAAAGGAAGCTGTCTCCTTTGGACTCGTTGACCTTCATGACCTGACAGGGAGATCATGGTAGTTTGGTAAGAAACAATAGTACAGCCAAACTTGAATTAGAGTTACCAAGGACTTGCATTTCTGCAACTCGCACAACCAAAAATGATTGAGTGGGGAGCAGGGAATGGGGAGGGCAGAATGGGCTGGGGTGGAGAAATTACAAAAGCTTAGAAGGCAAACAAAGAGAAAAAGTATCTTGCAATGTAAGGCAAGGTATTTGCAAAAATAATTCTCTTGACTGAAGACGAGAGAGCCAAGGCGTACACGCCCCTTCATGTGATTAACTCGGGTTAATCTCTCACTCAGGTTTAGTAAATACGTAAGAAATGGAAGTGAAATGCTGTACGTGTAAAACGAAAGTCCAATATTCATCTCCCTTTGAAAAGGGCTTTGTGATCCGTTGACAAAATTACTGGACTTAAATTGGGCACAACAACTAGTTGTGGGTACTAATCTGCATTCATCTCTTTGTGGAATGTGGTTGATGCTACAGAAGTGCACAGGATGGTGCACACCTCCTCCAGCAAAGCAGCACACATGCAGGCACAGAGCAAACTGAATGCCAACCAGCAAAATCAAAGTGTGTGGAGTAAGTAATCAGATGCAGATCTGGGCAGCAGCAACTACACGACTGCTGAATGGCCCTGAAGAATAAAGCTTTGTCTTCCAAGCTCCAGAGGCCAAGAGGAACTTGAGCCCCGAGAGAGCCTGTGAAGGATTAGGCTCACACAGACTGACCTGCCTCCTCCATCACAGGAGAGAGACTAGAGATCACCTTTCTGAAGAGAAGCCTCACTTTCTGTAAACCCATTTCCCACAGCAGGTTGCTTACTCTAATTAAAGTTCCATAATTGATAGATATGCAGCTCAACTATTTTTAGGTCTTCTTAGGAGCTTGTTTTGGAGTGCCTGATTAAATGAAACACTGTGCTCCAATGAAGAATTAACAGTGGCATTAATTCATAATCCAAGAATTCCTCTGTGCATTTTGAAGGGATATGAGTTTAAGAGGATTGGCTGGCATTAATCTGATCACTTTTGGCATACATTTGCATGGATATGGCTTTTCCACTGGAATTTGTTCTCTATGCATTTCCGAGCCTAACAGCTTTGTTAAACTAACCTCAGGTTTTACCCTCTGTAAATGATCATTCTTTTTCCCTTTCTCAGTTGAAAGGAGGTTTATGTATTCAATTTTTCCAATAAAACAGCATCATTACAAAAGAAATGCTTTGCAGACTCTCTGGCATTTGGCTGAAAACTCCAGCCCTTCAGCACTGACTGACTGAGTCTGAACTACATCCTTGCTGAGCCATGCTAGGTTTGCACGGCAAAGAAATCTCAATACTGGGCTCGGGTCACACAGTCTTTCTGAATGGCCACTAGCATGCAAGACTGAACAAAATACAGAACAGGAAGTTCAAGTTTTATTTAACAGCTTTCTTTTTACCTAGAAAAGGTAGTTAGATGATTTATTCACTGTCATATCAAGCCTTTTTTTTTTTTTACAGGAGAAAGCTGGTACTTATCTGTGATACAGGCATAACACGTAAAATTTTTAGTCTCTTTGGAGATCGTTCAGAGCATATGCATCGCCACAGAAGCGTACATTAAGATGTGCATCCACAACCAGTAATTAATGATCCTATATCAGATCAGCCTCTGTTCCTCGGGGCGGGGGAGGGAATCAAAGTGGGAGGTGTGGTCTAAAAACTGACCAGTCAAATACCCACTATTGTTGCAATGCTGCTGACATTGAAATATTCCATTTTAGGAGATTATAAAATATTCTTTTAAAAGCCCAGGTTACCACCAGTCACACAAAACCCAAGCCAAAAGCTTAACTGTTGAAGGAATTAAACAGTGCACAGAGAACAAGTGCTACACAACTGAGTTATTACTATATGTCTGAAATTGTACAACATAATTTAGTTTCATCTCTGATGACATTTATGCTGCAGTAGCTATCTCCTTGTTAAGATGTAGCACTGATATCTCTTTTTGTCATGATACCCATTATCAGTTTCCAAACCAATTAAGCTAAAGGTTTGTCACTGTGGTTGCCCTTTGTTCTTTTTTGCAGGTTTAACATTTTCTGCTCTGGGGCTCTCATCTCACCGAGTCATGAAAGAAAAGGACTTTTAGTGGTGTGTAAGGGAATTGTACCCTGACAGTTCTGGCATAGTGAAGTTCAGCAGGATATTCACCTACATCTGTGGCTTTAGTCTGATCCACAACAATACTGTCAACAGTGTCTGCTACAGTCCACTTTCAAAATCATCAGCCCTTAATAAATCTAGTAGTTCTAATTAATATGGGAGCATCTTGATTTCAAGGCCTTAAGTTTTACCTTTCCAGATAATGCAGAGCTAATAAGACAGATGTATTTCCACCATTTGGCTCCCTTCCTAATATGTGCATGGGCAAAGTACTTGCTCTTCTGTTGTGTTCTTGGAACATTTCAATATTGCGCTGTGGGGACAGGAAACACTTCTAACATCACAAGGAGGAATTTTCACAGGAGCAGAAGTCTCCTTGTGAGTCACTATATCCACAGTGGTGTTTCAGCTTAAAACCAGTTAAGGTATTTGTTTCTGCAGCTCCTACTAAAGAGTATGCCAAAACCACATTGATCTGATAGCTGAAGATCTTTTCATTTTAGCATCAATTATTCATGCCTATTCAGACCTATCTTTCCCCATGATAACGTTTTTTAAACTCTAAGAAAATCTATAGATAGTCTAAGACAGACATGAGGTATCAAACCTTGTTTAACTGCAAGATAGTGTTGTATGCCCTTCATGACTACTTCAAATGAACTATTGTGCTGCCTTTATAAAGTGCTGTCTCTTTTTAAAGAGCTTATTAATTATCTTCTCAGGTTCGTCATTATTCACTTGCTCCTCCTTGGAAAAGATACAGGCTAAACTAAGAGTGCTCCACTTCAATGTGAAGATGTAAAGTCAGTGTGAATTAAATCGCAATCTTGAGCAAAGCTTAAAAGCAAAGAGTAGTTTTAACATTGAAAAATTAACTACTGCATTTGGGGGTTAATAGTATTAATGCTGTTTTAAAAAGACACAGAAAGATCTGAATGTCAAGGTAGACGTTCATCGTGGATTGGCAAAATAGACAGTTCTGATAAAATTGCTCCACCTAGGACAAAAAGTGTAAGCTTATGTCGAAAAGCAGCTGGGCACTCACAGTCTTTGACAACTGCCACAGATACAGATCGAGTTTTATGCCACTGAGAAACATGGCCTATTGCCCATGCCAGTATACTAAAATGAGAACATTATGAGTAACCTCAGCCTTAAAGCTCTTATCTCTAACCAGAGACTGGAGAAAAATCCTTCTCTTCACATATATTGCAAGTACAGATTGTACCATGCATCTGAAGTTTGTTTTTCTGGAATTGCAAAGTCCCTTTAGAGCAGTTAGAATTGAAACTGATGGTTACCTCGCTGAACAAGGACTAGCCCAGCCAAAGTCTAAATATTGCTTGTTGGTTTTTCATTTAACTAGAGTATTTATCCATAAAAGTACAGGTACTTTCTAAACAGTTGAGTTAGCTATTATCTATTGAAAAAGTGAAGCCCAGAAAAATTTTGCCTAAATTAGCCTAAGTGGATATGATTTTTTAGAGTCTATTCTTCATTCATCTCCGATCAGTGGGCAAGGGTGAAAACTTATATTCTTATAGATAAGCAGACGAGCTCTGAAATTGCAGTCATTGACCATATTTTAATACATTAGGTGTTAACGCAATATACGTTTCTCCTTATCTGACTTAAAGCCATGCAAACAATCACTTCATTTTGAATAAGGTGAGGAGATGCCTTGCAGTACAGTCTCCTTATTAGGAATGGGGAAGCATTGACAACAGGCAGCAAAACCACTCAGGTCCCTACAGGTGTGGCCAGACTGAATTCTTCATGTATTAGTCACTCTTTAGCAATTTCTAGGATGGTTATTTATTTCTTGAATGATAACGCTGGCTCAGAAAGGCTATTGCCTCACTGGCTCAAAAACTACCATGTTTGTTTAGCAGTAACGCTGGGTTTCAATCCAAGCGGCACCTTTGCTAGTGAAACGTATCTTCAGAATAAGCTGTGCGACAGCCGAAAGGTACAACAGTCCAAACAATTACCTTCTCTTTGCTTCTTCATATTGAAGGCGTAATCTCACTTTCTCAGCCAACTGGTTATTGCTGCTGGTAATAAACTGAGACACAAAACATAAAATCAGCAACTTAGTAACCACTCCTCTTTTCATATTCTCTATTGAAATTGATGATGTTACAAGTTACACTTGCTCTTGTCAAACTCATTTATTAGTTAAACCAATCACAGAATAGGAAAATATTGCCTTGGATTAAATTTTTCATGATTGCTTCAAATACTTAAAACCCCACAAGATTCAGAGGCTCTTTTTGGCCTAGTTTATCAGAAAAAGAAAATTTACCACATCTACCTCCGGCTTCTATTTTCATGCACACACAAATAGCTTTGTAGTCTTTCTTCTTACACATCCTTTGCAATCTTTAAGTGCTGTGTTGCATTTTGTTTTGGATGACATCTTGCTTTGGTTGTAACATCTTAAGGACAAGGGACATCCCACCATGCCCAAACCTGCAGATCTTTAGTCACATGTGTGGTCCTGATTGAAGGAGGCTGCAAACATTTCAGTAAAGTTTCCCAGGAGAGGCTTCTATGATGTCCTGAGAGACATACCATGTACCTACAGCGCTGATGGAGTCCTTGCTGAGGCTGGCACCAACCTGACAGTTATGATCTTGTTGCACGAGTGGGACTGAAAGTTTATGAGTACTACACGTTTGATGGCATCAAAATACCTGCACACATGCTACCATTCTCACTCGTAACACACTAAAAGCCAAACGCACTCTTAAGGGAAGAGTCCTCATTAGAGTTTAGCCCATACGTAGCTGCTGAATGTTTCTTGTCTAGTAGCACATCACTGCTATAAAGAGCTAAGGGAATATTTGTATCACAAGAAGCTACATCTGCAGGCAAAATAAAACTTCCTTCCCTTTTTATTCCCACTTGGGCTGTTCTAATAGAGACAGTGCAGGAAACAGCAGGTTGCCTTCAGAATTATGTTAACATTGCACACAGAAATGAAGGTCACACTGAAGTTTAAACCAGGAGAAGGTATCATTTCATAGATACCTGCCCATGCCTGGAAACTCATACTCAGGCAGCACTACATGTAGTTCAGAGGAATGTCTCCACATGCACTTGGTTTCTCACGCATTACTCACATTTCCTGAAACATCCGTCTGGGAGCTGACATCAAGGTACTGCCGGGGTAGCAAAGGGCTGGAGCCTTCCATGGACACGCTGCTGGCCCACAGGTCTGATTGGGATCCTGTGTCATTCACAAAGCTGTCTTTTAACCTGGCTAAGCTCTAAAACCATAAAAAGTCACGAGGTGAGCTCACTTCTGCTCAAAGTACCTCAGCAGCTACAGTGCTTTAGCCAAAACTACATGATTAAGATCTGACCATATTTACTGTGTGCACCCAGACTGCACAACCACGAGGTCGGAGCACGAAGCAGCCCACAGGCATTAGCACACTGTCTTGCCCAGACAGACAGGCTCTCTGCTGGAGATGGCAGACCAAGTGGGCCACAGTGTTTTCATGGCTTCTCCCTATCTGCTCGTTGACAGCAGTACAGTCACACCGGTTCATTCTTGACCAATAAACCCTGAGATAAACACTCAAGCAAGTGCTTACTACTGTCAGTTGCTGTATTTTATACTTATTTCCAGGATCCAAAGAACAAAAAGGCTGCAGTCCAACCACAATACAGAATTAATATATGTTAATAAAAATCTCAGTTACATATCTGAAATACAAAATACTTAAATTACTTCTCAGAAATTCAATCTGATAGCAATGGCGACACAAAATACTATAAAGTCATCCTGTTTCAATACCTGAATGAGGTCTTGTTTTTCCTTCTCCCCTGATGTGATGGCCTTCTTGAGAGCTTTCATTTCACTTAAAATGGCTTGTGCCTCATCAAGTTTGTAGCCACCTCGAGTATCAGACATTTTCATGTCAATTCTGCATGGAAATTTAAAAAAAACCCAAACAATAAGCTAACACTTTATAAAATCCAGTTAATTTAATCATCCTAGATGCATGCATTTTGACATTAATTTTTAAGAAAAACACACTCTGAAGTATAACAAAGATAACAGAAGGAACAAAGAACCCCACTCATCGCCACTTCAGTTACTCCACTCAGAAGTACGCTACGCTTCAGAACTCTGTTTTTAGCCACATCATCTCTTTGACTCCTTAGGGAGGATAAAGATGCACACAAAACCCCCAAAACAGTATGTTTGGGCAGACTGCTGCGAGTTACCTTGTTTCTAACCCAGAGAAGACCAACTTAGCCATCTATGAGAATTTACCTTATTTTCAGCCATGATTTCAAAAACCAGGCACAGACCTCACATGCACGGATGTATTTGCTTGCACAACCTAATTACAAGCCGCCTCTTCTCAAAGGAATTCTACCACAGTTGACATTTATAAAAAATAAGATATTAACCAGTGACATTACTTAAAACATGCCAGATGTCTGTTCATACGAAGGTAAGTATCCGAAACTTTTCCTCCCCTTTCACTCCACCCCAAATTTTTCCTCCGTGCCCTAAAACAATAGTTGTTATATTTAAGACAATAGGCTGTACTGTGTCATCCACATTGAGCAACACTAAGTAAAACAGAATACCATTTAACTGGTGAGATCCTGGTTCAAAATCTTTTTGCCATGAAGTCAGTTCTGATGTGGTGAATCACATACAGGCATTGATTTGAGAGAATTGCCCCCATGGCTGCGTACTGCTTTCAGTTGCATATGCCTAAAGATACCAGCAGCAACACATTTCAGCTTACATTATTTAGGCAGCTATTTATAAATGTAGCGGGGGATACGTTACAAGCCAGAGATGTTCTACACTGAAAATAAGATCTTGAAAACAAACTTACTTCTTCAGTGTTTGAAATCCATGCTCTTTGTACTGGAGCTCTTGCTTCATGTGAGCTACTTCTCTCTTGAGTTTATTAACCTATAACAAGGCATCACATTTTTAGAATGATTTTAGAATACAACCATTCAATCCAAAACTTTTTCAATGTAGACAGTACTCTAAACAAAGCTTCCAGATAATCAGTTCATCTCAACAGCAGCTAACAGCCCTGACTACATCCTCATCAGGACATTATCACTGGCTAGGGATTTATCCAGTACCCAGATATTACACCACTTAATAAGGGGCTCAAGGGAAGTTCCAACCTCGTAAGCAGAAAAGCTGAGAAAAACTCAGAAGAGACAGGAATGAAACACATGTCGATTTTACTCAGTAATGTTTAAAACCTTCCCAGTCACTAAAAAAAAAATCCATGAAGCATCAGGACAGGAGTTACACTGCAGCGACAGAAGCCATTCTCCAAGATACCAAACTAAAAGGCCCCACTGCATGACTAACACAGCAGGATGATAATACATATTGTAAATCCACTGACCCTACAGCTCGCTGTTTTATATTCCTCCACAGAGGCCAGACTGACCTACTTTACTTTAGTCCTTTCTTCTTCCCAAACTGAGCTCTGCATGCGAGCACGCACTGCCGCTGCTAACGACCCGCACTAAGCCCAGGACAAAACAGCTGCCAGTCTCTGGAGAGAACTCACAGCTCTCCAGTGCTGCGGCACACCGAGGAGCCGGCACGCAGCTCACTACCTCACAGTGTAGCTGTACAGCAGTAAGTACTGCCAGCTTCCACAGAAGTCTAAAGTCTAAGGGGAAAAAAAATGTTTCAAACTCTTAAGACAGCAACGTTTGAGAATTCTGATAAATTCTCTCCTAGATTAAGAATGGCAACATTAGCTCTTTCAACTGCTTTGGCATCTCCTTTTAGTATTTGCCACGAGGTTTGGAAATATCAGAAGATTACTCGTGGCAAGCAAAGGTCTGTTCATACTACTTACTCTGGATTTTGTAGTAGCAATCTCCGCTTTGAGGATCTCCGGGTCATACTTGGAACTTGACGATGAGCCAGATAGCACTAGAACAAACACAACACTTGGTTCAGCAGCTCCACCTTTCTCCCTACTCTTCACCAGCCTGATCATGAATCAAGACCTCCTATCGCTCCTGCACACCCAGATCTCCCCACATCACTGGTGTAGGCCTTTTAGCCATTTTCCAGACCTCTGCTCACCCCTCGAAGGCAGGGAAAGGCAATAGTACAGTCAACTACTCCACAAAAAGTGTATACTAAAGAAGCCGGAGCATGTCCTGCATCTCCAAAGTCTTGGTTTGTTCCAGATTAACGCACTTAACTCAGACTCCCAAACACGTTCACTCCATTCAACAGTGTGGCTCCCTGCATTTCCAAAGGCATTTAACAGAACTGAAGGGACAGGCACTGCATAAAGGCTTACTTTATTTTTTTTTTTTTTTAGACTTTCTTGTTGAGTAAACAATCCACTGAATGTTTAGAAACAAAGAAAAGCAAAGAATGAGAAGAAACTGAAAAATGCAATGCAAGCCTTCTCACAGCCTTGAGGACACAACCAATCATACAATGTGTCACACTGGATTAAATCAACATCCCATTATAAGCAGAATTCTCTTCTCAGCAGTGGTTAAAACCCTTCTGCTTCAGAAGGTACAGCAGCTCCCCAATGTGCAATGTTGCTCGAGGTAGCTGTAGGCAAGGGAGATATTTTGATCCTTGCAGCCATCAGTTTATGCCCTATAAAACACACAGGAAAGCATTTCTAGTTCTTCCTGTTTGGCTGTATTTTTAAAGACAGATCACATCACGGCAATGTAATTCATGTTTCCAGTGTTCTTAGTATATCGCTCTGGTATACCGGTACTAAGGTAGTGTGCTCTTAAGAAAAGACCAAAAACTGCACTTCAGATATGATGGACGGGACCCTAGACAAATAAGAATCCTTCAGTTGACAGAAAACTACTTAAATACTTTTTAACATCAGGCACAGGATTAGCCAATGGAACTCACCACCATAAGACACAACAAGAGTGAAGCGGGGGCAGGTCAGTCCATTGGTGTGGCTAGCAAGAACATAAAAAGTCTGCAATACTAAACAAATTCTGGAAGACTTGCAGGAAATAAATCCTCCTCTGGACGTTTTCCAGCTCCTAACTAGTAACAATAAGGAGGAAATTTGGACTTCTATAAACATTTCTGTACCAACTCTTGAAGCAACAGGTATTGATGTTTCCTGCGTGACAAAGAATATGGAGCACAAAAGAATGTTCTTCATACACAGAAAAATAATCCACCAATGGTAGCTTTTTACATGGCATAAAATACAGACCCTTAGCTCCCCAGAACAGTCACTCAACCACCTGGGATGTTAAACTCCAAAAGGGCCTGGGATGCTATCTGAGATAAGCCTTCTTGCCTTGTTTCTATACTTTGGACAGGGGAATCAAGGAAAATACTGCATAACTTCATTTTTTCACACTGAGCCAACCACCACATTTTCTCATAGTTGTTGAAACCCATGCTGAAAATCTGCACACCAACTCCAGTGACTGAGCCAACGACAATAGTGTTTCATAACAATTATCCATCAAACAGGTGCTAGGCAGCTATTGCTTTTGAGACAAACTGAGCAAACATGGAGAGTGACACAGTGTAACACATCCCAGTGCTCTATCAGAGGACCAGCTTTGAGCATTTTACCCAGTGGGTTCATGACCGAGAAAGTCACTGAATAAGAGTTCACTAACTACTCACAGCTGGTCTGAGAGCCCAGTTTGTGCTCCCAAACGTCATGCAGCTGCCGATATTCTTGCTGGGCCAATTCAAGCCTCTGCTGTTTCACTTGATAGATCTCCTTCTGTGCAGCAATCGCCTCCTGGGCCAGGACAAGGTAGTCTTTCAGCATATGCTCCTGCTCCCGCCGCCACTGCACACGAGGGTCTTCTATCTGTGTAGTTTCTGGGAGAGAAAATAGAAGGAGGCAAGATCGATGGAACGCAGGTTTGTACTGCTGCCTGGAGATGCTCCACCATTTATGGCAATATTTTAAAATAGTCCCTTGCCCCATCCCCTAATAAAAAAGTGGAATAAGGACATTTTCCTTTTTTCTTAGGAGGTGACCATTGATCCACGACGAACTCCAGTGAGCTCAGCCATGCTGAATCACTGTATAGAACAATTCACGACAAAATCATCCTACAACTCTCCAACTCTGCTGCTGAAGCCAACCTGGTTCTGCCTCTTAAAACATCCACGCAAGCATATACACACACACAAGCTCTAAGATACTGACACTAACTGTTAGGACTTATCTTTATTGTAACTGCTTTACAACATTACTAATAAAATATCTCCACTACCTCACTGATAAAAAACTTTCAGAAAACATCATTGCCACGATTGCATTATACTGCATCTGACAACATGAAAGCAATTACAACTCTGCCCATCCTCTTTGGCTGCCAAGTGGCTTTTATCAAAAAGGGGAAGGAAAACCTTCTCACTCAGATTCCATAGGTAAGTAAAAATAAAGACTCATTAAATCACAGAATGTATTCATGAAAGCATCTCAAAAGACATTATATAAACAGCATCTCAGAAGGGGAGTAAACATTTCCTTACTGAGAGCAGGCACAGCACTAAATCACTGCAGAATACAGGAGGTGGAGTTTAAGAAAAATATTTTTTGGTAACGTAGGCAACGCGGTCATGAACAGCTACACCATTTCCATCTCTGTTACCCCAACACAACCAATACATTTATTTTCAGGTTTCTAATTGTGAAAAACACATAAAGTCACAGACACACTGCTAGTCCTAATACTAATTAGCTAAATTTATTTTCAGTACTTGTCTCGACTTTGTGAAGAAATATCCAAAATATTTTTCATTTCTCTTTAAAGGCTATTATATGTTCTTGCTTGGAACAGGTTCCAATATTCAGTTGACTAAGTGCTCTAAACTGTCTGAACTACCCTGCTTGAATAAGGATGCCTAGTTACCACATAATGAATAATTAATAAAAAGGAGCTGCTTGAAACTATCAGTAGGAATCTAATCTGCATATACTACGAGCCTCTTTAAATATTTAGTAAAAGCTACCACGGTGGAAGGTATGAGCAGCTCTTAAGCGAGTCGGGTGTAAGACTAACACCGCAATACACAGGATTTAGGGAACATTTTGACAATAATCCTAGGAGCAGAACTAGAAATAAAGGATTTTACCCAAGGGATGGACACTCAACCATTTTCACAAGCTGTCCATGATCATGCTGAGGAGAAAATTAAAAGATACTCCAGCAATAACTTGTTTTAACAGTATCTCAAGACCCAAAACAATACACGGCATTTCAAGTTATGTAGCAAAACTTAGAGAAGCTGGAGAAGATGACTAAAAAAAATTTTTAAGACATTAACAGTACAGTTTGTAGAAGCATTTCAACAAAAAGTCCTTCATAGGTCCTGCTAGCACACGCAACATTTCAGCTGATGTAATACTAAAGCTAAGCTGAACCTAAAAAACTGCCCCAAAATAACTTGATGAAAAAGCAGCGACTCGTGCCAACAGTAGGCATGCCAACCCAGACAGAACTGTGGTCTCTCTTGGAGGGAGCTAAAGAAAAGTCAGAAAGACACAGCAGTATATCAACTGCAAGAGCATGAAAACCCCAGGCTCCTGTCTCTACTCTTGCCCCCAAATCCCATTTTCCAGATAACCATTACCTGCAGCCAGCAGGAGTAAATGCCTCTACTCCACAGCTGAACCAGAAGGGGAAAGTCTGCTGCCAGTTGCCCAGAGAGATGCCCCCATATTCCCAGACATGCAGCTTCCCCCAGGCCAGACTGCACGAACAAGCACCAGCAACCATGATTCAGGACTCTTAATTTCAAGTTTAATGAGTATGTTGGCAAGATACCCATGACTCTTGAAGTCTAATTCAGGACACTGGGTCATAAGTCTACCTGTACCTATGGCTTCTTCAAGCTTGGTTATTTCCAGTTTTCCCTTAAACTAGCAGCCCATTCTTCCTATAATCGCAAGAAGGGCGGTGGAAGCTTCTGCAGGAAAATCCCTCCATTATAAGCAATCAGGAGGAAGACTGTAAAAATCTATAATCCCAAACACCTCCGTAAGGTGGTGAAACACTGACACTGCCCCAAGTGCATACATTGCCTGACAAAGTGAATGCTTGGCAGCCAGCTCACGGAGAGGATGGACAACACACTTCTGTACGGAAACTGCTCTGTTCCCATTTTTCTAAATATTCACCTCAACCTTTGCAGTAATCACAGCACTAACTGTTTCCCCTTGATTGCAGCTTTCAGCTTTGATTTTCAAACATGTAATAACAATCCATGGAAATGTTGGCCAAGGGCTCTCGATCTGCCCCAGCTACTGAGAAATGCAAAATACATTCAAAAGTTAGATGAAAAGACTACAGAAATACAGGCTATTAACATCATTTGTTGTCTTGTGACTTTCTAATTTAATGTTGAGCTTGTTATAAATCTGATTGTTTCATGTTTGAAGAATGTAGTCTTACTATGCTTGCATCAGCATCTGGCAAGAAAATCATCATTTCTTTGTGCAAATCAAATTCCAAAGAAGCTCTCCCAGAGAGATAGAGACTCAGGGCTATGCATTAACACTGTATTAGGAATATTCTGGGTATTCAATGCAATTTAATTGTATTTATTTTGCCTCAGAGAGAAGGTTAGAAGTGTTCTCCATCTCACTTTTTTTAATGGCTTCTGGCTTTAGATTTAATTTAGGTCTGTCCTTGGGCTCGTTTCTGATAATTAGTCTCAAATACTGCAAGTGTGCAGCAAGAATCAACACGCCTCCATTCCCTTCACACCCTCTGATGACAGTTCCTTCCTGCACAGATACCCAGCACACAACCTTGAAGATGAAGGTTTTGGACACTCTCCAGAGGATACTTCAACATAAACCACAAAGATGAGCCTCTTGATTAGGTGAAGGTAAGTGGATATGGTTTACTTTATCATAATTTGGATTAGAGCTGGCATAAGAAATAGAGTCATGATTTTGTTTCTCTTCTTTTTAATTGAAATTCTAGGTCAAGTCTTGTAGCACCTTGCATCCCATAGAAATGAAATCAGCATGGTTTGAAGCCTTCTCTGCACGCCCTTGAAGCCTGTGGTGCTTTTGAGTGGCACAGACCAGGGGTAACTGCCCCAGACCACACAGGGCTCAGACCAGCAACTGGATCTTGGTGCATTCACTACAACTAAGAACATGTTTGGTTTGTCCCACCTACATGCTGGAGTTTCTGCTAGCTGAAACACTCAGGAGTGTCCAAGAAGCTTCCATGTCCTACAGCAGGCTTCAGATCAAGGAGGGTTTTTTTTCCTGTATCTGAACTGTGTCCCCCCAGGACCACAGCTAGCCATTCTTGTCTAGGGAAATGCCAGCGGAATAAAAGTTATGTCCCAGCTTTGGTCAGGATGGGCCACAGTGACAACAAGCACTCGGCTTCCTCCAGTGTGGATAGGAGAAGACAACAAATGAGAAGATAAAAAAAATCATCTCAAACTGAACAGAAAGTCCAGAGGGGACAAGGAAAAGACTCTTGGATACATCCTTTCATTTTACTTGAGGCAAGTTTTTCCTGTGATCAGAGGTGACCCTGTTGTTCACTGCAGAAGGTGTGCTGAATATTATTTCTTTCAGGGATGACACCAGCTCCCACAGCACCTGCAGAGGCTTACATCTACAGCAACAGTCCACATCACTGCCTGATAAACCAGAGGAGGGAACTGATGCAAGGGAAAAACCACCAAGCCCCACAGATGTTTCACTGGGAACAGCTTCCCCAAAAGCACTGAACAGGTAAAACTGAATTGGCCAGAACCTCTTAATCCAACACTGCTGCCTAACTCAGCAAAGCCCTTCAGAGTCAATGGACAGTGGCATGCCCCTGGCTCTGGGCTGCTCGTGGCCTGAAGCACCCTAGTAGGCACCTCCCACATGCCAGCACCCCATACAGCAAACCTCTAACCACCAGAGAAGGGAAGGTAAGTCCAACCATATTTTTGACTCCTCTGGAGAGCTTGCCCAGGCTCTTCTCTCCTCCTGGCTGCACACAGTCATGAAAACATTAAATCACTCAGAAGTCTTAACTGAAGTTAAGTAAAGAGAAGTCTTAACAAGACTTCTAAACTCCGCTCTTACTCCTTTTGTAAATGCAGTCAGCACAGGAATAATCCAGATCCAAATGAGAGACTGGAAAAAGCATTAAGATTTAGACTGTCTTTAAAAAGCAACCTCATTGTTAATTCTCCAGAGTGCTTTCTTGTGGAAGTGCAATGGACACAAGACATGGTCTTACAACCTGTAGGAGACCTCAATTTGTGTCTTGTAATTTAGCACCTTCTCAAGCAAAGTTTGTCCAGACCTCTCCCCTGCAGATCTTTGCATAGGCTCCTGTAGGCATGTCTACCCTTTCTTCCCCACTATCTTTTCCTGTAGAAGGAAAAATCAACATGAGATGCCTCACAGAAAAATAAAGATAAAGTCATTTAAAGATATGTAAATACTGTGATATTGAGATGACATAAGCCCTAAATAAAAATATTTGTGTCACCTTCTCATCTGGAGACATTTGATATTTGTGTTGCAGAGGGCAGTTAGTGCTTTTTGAGAATAGAGAATAGACTTTTTTCATTCTGCATTTTTAAAATCCAAGAGAAGCTGCTAAAACCTGGAAGGTGCAGTTTCAGGCCAGGTGAAAATGTGGCTCTTCTGAAAAAAAGGAGGGTGTGAAGATAACTGAGAAACACAAAAAAAACCAACAAAACAGACTTCCACATTTTTATTTTAAAAAGATCTTGTAACTTGCTGAAAAAAAATTGCTGAAGTTCTCAGTTGAAGTTCTAGAAGCAGATTTAAAAAAAACAAAAAAACAAAACCCAACAACTTCAAGGCACTTCTATCTTTTAGAAGTTTTTCTCTTTGCATGAGTTACAAGCACCCCCAAAAGGGCCTGGGCATAGTTCTGCTGTGACCTTCTGGACTGCAATTGGAGTGTTCTGTAAAGAGAATCAAATTCACCAATTTATTTTGTTTATAACTTTTTTCAGGGGACTTGTTCTAGCACAACGCAGTACACATTTCTTAACAATGTCTGTAATGATATATCAAGTTCTGTATTTTTTTATAACGCAAATGAGCTTATAAAGCTTAACACTTCTGGTCTATCAAGCAATCTAACAAAGACAGTAAGCAGTTGCTTAGTTTGAGGATACAGAATAAGAATGCCACAAGCCTGAACTTGAAAGTCTCTTCCAACTTGGGCACCTCTCAGGATATCCCAAGCCTATGTGAGAGCTTCCTCTCCAGTAAAGGCAGTGCAAGCTTCTGCAGCAAAGGGAGCTCATTCATTCATTCAGTTTATCCCTGCCAGGGGAATCAGCAGAAGACCTTTGCACCGTTTCCAATGGTCCTGCCACAAGGACAAATTCCAGGCTAAGAACAAATTCCAGATCATTGCTACCTAGTCAGATTCCTCAGTAGAGCCAAATCTTACAGAGGTGTGTCCATACTATTAGCTTGAACGTGACTGCTGATTTGAAGACTGCAAACCCAAAGGTCTCCAATTCCTTTTTTAGAGAGGAAATAGCTTGTGCAATGGAGAAGGATGGGATTTGATTTCACAAGCTGCAGATCTCACCTACTCTAATACATGCTGTTACTGATTTTGTGGTTATGTGCTCAGTATATTTTAACACAGGCACAAAACAATCACTCTGCAAAAATACAATAATATGTCACTTACTGGTGTTGTGGTCTATGTAATAAACTCCAACCTGAGGGTCGTAAGCTTCTTCCCATCCTAACGGCAATTCATCACTAATGCAGTCTGCAAAGGTTAGTGGTTTAGTATACCTGAAATGCAAAATAATATTAAGGATGAATAAAAGAACACTCCTACATGTCTATTCCAAACAAGTGACCAGAAAATAAGTACCACAAGGGCTTCAGTATAGCAAACAAAGTAAGTTGAAAACTATTTGAAAGCTTTTGTTCTTATCAAATAATACTCCAGAAACTCTTCCCTTTCTTCATCTGAAGTTACAGCAAGATGAATTCATTCTGACAGAGTCCCTGAGCCTTGCCTGGCTCCACATGTACTCACTCGACAAAGGAACATTAAGAACTTCACTAGAAACAATCCTCGTCTCTCAAGTGAGAGAACAAGACTGTTTGCAGGCAAGTCCTGTATCAAAAATATGTAGACAAGAAGGAGCGAGATGAGAAATGCAATTTGCATAGCATGAATAATTAAGACTGCACAATCAATAGCAAGTGCTGAGGACTGTGGGACCACTTGTCACGCAGCTCCGCTCATTTGCATTGCAATATGTTCTGTTTCATTAATGACAAACTAGATTAGCTTCTCAGTATCATGAAAAGGCGTAACCCACTCTGTCCAAAGGAGGAAGTATTTCTGCAATACCGCTCTGATGAGTTTTTCTATTAGAGACTACATCCAGCAACAGCCAGAAGGCTACGAACAAAGCTTAGAGCACCCACTCCTTGAGTGACTCCACAGGTTTTAGTCACCAAAACCATGCCCCTTTCCTCCCTTTGACTGTGAGCTAACACAATTCAGCTTGCACTAACAAACTACTAACCAAACATATCACTGCAGAGAGGCACAAGCCAGGAAGAGTTCAGCTTCAAGGTATCTCACATACCCAGCTGCCAAAAGCACAATATGCCACAGGCCCACTGATCCATCACACAACCCCAATGCACCACACGTGGCTTATCTGGAAGGAGGGCCATAACTTTGTGTTGGGGCCCGTGAGTTGGACTTAGCAGAAGAGCCCTTTGGGCAGAAAGCACAGGACACCATGAAACACCACAGCCCCTCTCTAGCAGTTACACTGCACATACTAAGAGCAAATTGGTCAAAAAGCAGCCATGGAGCTGTACCGAACTCTGCCACATCCAAGCCACGTGCCACAGGAAGGTAAGGTGGTTAAGAAAGCAAGTTTCCAACCCACTGTAAGAGACTGAACAGGTTTGCAGAAAGTCTTTCATATCCAAAGGTAATTTAGCAGGGCTGAGAGTTAAAGAGTTTTATTAAGTTTTGAGCACACTTCCTCTGGAGGCACCTACCAACCAACTGGTAGCCTCATATTGACATCCTACAGTCACTCATTAATGTAAAGGGGGATTTTAGGAAAAAGCCTCCAACCATAAGATGTTCAAAATAAAATCAACATTTGATGACTAACATAATTCCCCCCCAAAACATGACCTGGAAGTCCAGTACGTGGTAAGAACAAGGTGGGAACATTTCTGTAAAAGGTACCTAAGCCACTAAGATCTCTACTTACCTGCTGTTGCATTTCACTTTCAACACATTGCCTTTGCCACCTGAATCACTATTTTCTCAGAAGATTTCAATTTAATTTAAAGCTCTGCAGTGCAAAAAAGAACTCGGAGCTTCACAACATAGAACTGTGAAACGTTCTCAATAAAGTTTCACTGAAAGGTTTATTTTTACTGTTCTTAATCTAGACTGTGTACCAAAAGCATGTTTGTATAGAAAATAGAGAATACCTGAAAAGAAAATAGAATCTCAATACTTCTGAGTTCTATCCCTTATCCCATGTTTTTCCCTGTGGATCAAGCTGTTTCCTCAGCCCAAGAGTACCCACTATGTGTTGCTCTGAGTTGAGCAAGTCAAAGATGCACAAGGATAAAAATGCAGAGCGAGGTTAGATACAAGCAACTCTCTGGAGGTAAGACAGATGAAAGTGCCATTACAACCATGTCGGCAATTTTAACTTAAACACTAGGGTTTGCACTCTCAGCTCACTGAAAACTGAATAAAGGCAAGCGGAAGCAGGACGGGTAGGGAAAAGGGAAGGAGCAGTGCTGAACACCGGACTCCAGAGGACCTGCTCTCATCCCTTAGAGGGGCACAGACATGCTGGGACCACAAGGCAGGTAGTGGGGAAGACAACTTGCCCTGTGCTGGCTGCCCCAGCACGGCAGGGCACGGCCGCAGCTGAGCTCCCCTGGGCAAAGCAGGGTGCTGCCTGCAGACATAGGGGTGCTCCTGACGGTGCCTTCTCCTTCAAGCCTATCAAAACAAATGTAGAAAAGCCTCCGTGTCTTCAGACAGACATGCATTCAAAAAAAACAAAACAAAAGACAGCCACAAGAACTGGTCTCTGCTTGTTTTCTTGCGACTTAAGAAGCAAGCTGATTTTTAAAAGCTGCCTAAGGGCTGGTCTCAACTTTACACACATCAGGAAAGCCAGCTAGATGATACTTCAACATAACTGCTGAGGACTTGTGTTGTAGTAATTATTTGATTGCCCTGATAAGCATGACATTGTTCTTCCATGGCCAAGTATTTCATTAAAAAAGAAAATCAGTGAAAAATTTTCACCTATAGTCTATAATAAAGCCTAAATTTAATGCTTATTAGATGTTACTTGGAACAAGGGAGAGGAGGAAGGTTAGTATTTATTTGCAAAAAGATATTTAAAGTCAGCAGGGATAGAATGCACCAAGGCCACACAAAGTCTAAGTGGTCATTTCCAGTACATCATTTGATTAGTAAACACTCAAAATATTGCCGTGAATTGGTTTTGTCATTGCTGTTTTGCTACTTCTATAGAGAGCTTTATCAGAAGAGGTGTCATTTCATCCTGGGTTTGCACAGTCTCTAACCTTGTACACCAACTTCCATTCAGCCCTGTGGATTGAATAAACCAGAAACCATGCATTTCCCATGTCCCAGCTACAGTGCTCAACATTTTTGGCACAGGATCCAAGCAAACATCCCTCAATACGGGGCACTAGTTAAACCTATACTTAAAGTATACTAGGTGAGCATGTGCTGCAGATATAAAACATACCTCAGTAGTTTAATTTGTATTACACATTGAGAAGAGTTTTCTGCAGCAGAATTCTGCTCAAGAATCACATCTAAGGTTAAAATCAAACTTTTTTATAAGAAAACAACCAAACAGCATTGACCTATCCGATCATGGCCAGGACTTGGGGCTACTGTAATCAGGGAATGCCACTGTAGCGCCAACTTCAATACTCCTAAGTTTAATACCAAACTCAAAGCTTTTGCTCAGCTTCTGTCCAGTCCTACTTTGCTAGAAGCAGCTGAATTCCTTCCAGATAGGCTCAGGAACCATCAGACTTGATAGGAAGCCAGGACCAAGCAACTGAAGGATGTCTATTCCTATTTTCCATATGAAGTGTAATGCATGAACTACATCCAGTCAGTTCTTTGTGTTTTGGAAAAAGGGGAAAAAAAGCAAGGCAGGATCAGTCTGCTGTAGCAATGACAGAAGCCAACTGGAGACTTGCCAGTTACTAGGGCTCAGAAACAGACAATTTCACCTCTGAGATTCAGATTTTCAGCATATCTCACAAACAGCGCCCACCACCAAGTACAGACTAGTGCTGACCGCAAGCTTGCAACCATTCCGTTTGTACAGAGGAGTAAGTATTCATTAAAGGAGAAATCTGTCATTCAACTAACAAACATAAGAGTAATTAGTTTTAGAATTAAGAGAGTAATTCCATTTATTACAGACAACATATGTCATATAGCTACTTCCTCAAATAACTGCAGCTTCATAACCAAATGACTTACTTTTCTAAACTCCTTTCCCTTGCTGTTGTAGGAAAAAAGGGTACAAATCAAAGAAGCAATGCTACAATCACAGATGAAGCAATATGAGCCAGACTATGAATAAAGCATAAAAAGAAAAAGTTTATTTTCTTGTTTTAAGATATGATTTTAGGGATTGTTTTGAAGACTGAAATAAACCAATTTTCCAGAAGGGGTCCAAAATCAAGCATCTCCCTAAGCACACTCACAATGTAGCATGACAGATTAAACAAGCAAAAGGTAGAGTTTCTTTCCCACAGCAAGACATGATTCAGTCAGTATATTACTTCTGCATAAAACAGGACTGTTTCTGCATTTGGGAAGCTAAAGCTAGGGCACAGCTACAGAACTGTTTCTTTTGAAACATCTCCTTTGCAATTCACAAAGCTTCCTAGTAGCCTTGGAAAAAAAAAAAAAAGAACCTCATCAACTCAGTCAAACCCCGTTATCATATAATAGGTCTACTCTGTAGCTAGACTCAAATCAGCAATCTGGAAAAATGGTCCCCTTTCACCCATTGTGCTTATAACTAAGGGAGGAAACCTACAAAATGATTTATGCATTCCTTCCCCTCCTCAGTTAGGGAAACCTCCAGATACATTCACCCAGTTTTCAAAAGAAAGCAATGCACCCAAAAGTTCAGAAAATCCTGACTTTGACTTCTGATCTCCAGTCACAAAGAAGGAAACCAAGGTGGAAAACCTAAAGTCTGTTGGTTTTAATAAAAAACACTATACTTAACTACTCTAGTTAAAAGGGATGACACTTTCATACACATGAATTTGTCTGCATCTTCCAGCCACGCTCACTTTGTTCTAACACTCTTTAGAGCATCAGTTAGACCAGACCTACCCCTAAAGTGCTTCATCTGCTTCTATGGTGGAGGTTAAACTTGGTGTGGAGTTCCTACAAGAGAAACCAGCTTGAGCTAGAGAATATATTTTTAAATCATAGCCTACCTCTGGCCTTCTAGCTCACCAAAAAGTAACCCACACGTTCATTTCACTAACTCACCTGTACCTCGTGTTCATCTTACCTGTGACTGCCCTTCCCCCATTAGCTAAGTTTTAATCAGGGAATTTTTAGGAACATTCAGTGTTTTGAAAAAGAAACATCAACTTAGATTTATCAATTTCCATAATATTTTCTTGGTTTTCAATATTTTTTTTTTTCGTTTAATTTAATTCAAGAAATTCAAATTTACTTCAGCAAGTGCAATTGCTCATTAGGACACCTGGAAACCAAGTACCCTCAGCAACCACCACACACAGCAAGTCAAGGACACCATTTCAGAAACTCATCCTGTTAACAGAGGTAAAAGATAACAGCATCACCCAACTTCCAAATCTGAGGAATATCTTACAGTCTTCAGGCAGAGGCAGGATGAGGGGGAAGCCACTGCCCACCCACCGGCCAGCGAAGGTACTGAGACACTTCATCTTTGTGAAACGCTTGCCCCCAATAGCTCCAGTATTTGTATGGCAAACGACGTTCAAATTCCGCTTCCAGAGTAGGAAATAGAAAGTTAGTTTCCTAGCACTAGTTTGTAAGTCACATCATTTTTAAATGAGAAGGGTTTCTATATTTCTTATATTTTTGACCTATCACCTTCAGCTTCTTTCACAGATAAAACTGGAAGCCAATGTTATCATGCGCAAACACTATTAAATGGAAACTTACTCATCTCAGATTCAGAAAGCCTTTCTGTTGTCTTTAACTCCACTGCTGTCAATCAAAAACCTCATTACACAGGAAAATGAAGGCAAATAATCCGTGTATAACAAGTTTTTGATTGACAGAAGGTTTGTTAAACACAGCTGTAAGATCACAGAGGTTCCTGACAGGAGCAGGAGATGGGTGAACTGTGCCACTTACAAATCTGGAGTTAATACTACAAACATAACAGAAATCAATTCTGAACTTCTTAAAACAGGAAGTGTTATTTTTGTAATTACTGGATTTCAGTGCCAACTGGTGGCCTACAGCAATCTAGCAAACCCACAGGCAGCTTTTGAGTGAGGTTCATGGCTGTAAATACGTATGTGCATGTACGTATATGTGCAGACAGCAAATAGTGTGCTTGGGTCACCAAGATGTTAAGCGTTTATAAACCAACAGTGAATTGCCAAGTTTCCACGCTGCACATAAACCCACTTAATCCCTATGTTTGCAGGGTTCCCTCAAACCCCCATAACACAGTAAAGCCATTTAAACACTACAGTCTTATTTTAATCAGTTCAGCACAGATCGTACGGCCTTATACAAAACCCTTCATGGCTCTACATGGGTGAAACTACAGACCAGGGGATTTCCTATGGTTTACTGTACCAACAGCAGCAGCTCACTGCATAAGGAACAAAGGTGGCACCCAGATCACTCAAGACCTTCATGTCGGCTCCTCTTACAGCCACAGAATCAGCCACCAAAACCTAACAGCTTAACAGCTCTCTTCATTTCTCCCCTTCCCTCCTGCACCCACAGGTATAAAGCAAGTTTATGAGGCATACAGGTTTCATGGGCAAGAATTCAAGCAAGATAAAATTATGAGTTCTGGCAGATATTTCCTCTCATACCATTTCTCTTACAAAAGCAAATAGTTTTTAAACCGAGGCTTTTGTGGGAGAAGCTTGGAGTCAGGTTTTCTTTTCAATGGCTTCAATTATTTATTTTTTCCACACAACATTTCTTCATTTCTCAGTTGAATAAAACTCGCTGCTCATGATGTGCCAGGATGCGCTACACAGACCAGGACAGAGAATGGGCTAAAAGCATCTCGATTCCAGCTGCGACACAGGGGTAGTTGTACACAAGATCCCCATGGGTCTGACTTTGAGGAACCTGTTAATGGGTAGAGCTCCTACTGTAATTCAGAAGGCTGCTGCAAGAATCACTGCCAGGAGCCTCAACACGATGACATACAAGCTTCTTTGTTTTTAATGAGGTCATCCCATTCTCAAGACAGACGATGATTATTTTTAAACTCCAGCATAGAAAAACCTATCACTTTGCAGACAAATTTTCTAGGACTACAGCAATCTCCTCCTCACAAAAGCTTTTAAAAAATAGACTCCTACACATTTATTACTCAACTTAGTGATCCAGCCCTCAAACACACCAGGGCTATCCATCACTATAGTAACTATTTTCCCTGGGAGCATCTTCTCCCACTGTGGGGACAATTGCCCGTGGAGGCTGGAGGTGTGGCAGTGAAGAGGCCCTGTTTTATGATCTTGCTGGCAAAGCTTTCATCACCTCATCATCATACACCTGGGCACGATGAAACACTCCCTTGGATTCCCATTCCAACTGCAATTTAGGGAAAAGGTGACAAGAACAGCTCATCCCTAAGAGCCAGTATCCTCAGCAGTGACACAACAGGCAGCTCTGGGCCAAATGACACCCTCAATGGCACCAAAACCTCAGCAACTGCAGTGGTTTCAGAAAGGGAGACCTCCACACCAAGGGCAGAAGAAAGGAGTAATTGAGGACCACCCTGAGCAGGTAAGAACTATGAATGGGAAAGTGCTTCCCAGGTAACAAAGAGAAGCCCTTAAGAAGTGACCACAAATTTGGGAAGCCTCCTAACTGGGCTCCAAGGAATCTGATGAAAGATCAAATATGACATCTCAAAGTTTTGGAAGCCAGACATTATTCCGAGACCCACAGAAAGGCACGGTCACCCCGAACCTCTAGCTACCCCAAACAGATGTCATTTCAGTGACCGTCAGTGTGTACAGCATTGCAGCCTGGTGCTGGTCTTGCTGTGATAAAGGATAACTAGGAACAGAACTACACCCTCTACAGTAAAAATGCGGTCAAGTCAGAGAAACACAGCTTATTTGAAATTGTTGCTGTAAACCAAACAAATTTACTTAAACTATAACCTAAACATCACCAATAGGAACACCCTGAAAAAACAACACAACATCTCAAGAATCTCAGACTGCAGAGCTGTTTTCTTTTCAGAAGTGGTTTCCTTCGTTGCCATGGTTATGGAGCATCTTCTCAGTCTCCCCAAGATCTCTTATCTTGCATCGCCTCCTGTCCCCTGATGGTCCATGCATTGGGCCACCTCTGGGATAAGCAGGACTTATTTCCCAAGCTATCTTAATTTTAAACAGTTTTATTGACACTCAAGAACTCAGTGATGTCCTCTACTGCTCTTTGGCCAGCATATGAGAATAACCCCTGCACCTCATTAAGATGACCTTGAGTTGTATGTAATTTGCCAATTTAGACCCTCTATTTCTTTCACATGAGCGGGTAACACCCAAATTCTTCTTTTTGTACAGAAACTAGTCACGTGCTGCCCAAGTAGATTCTACACAAAGCAGATCAGGAGACATCAGACACCTGAAGTCACGCAATACCATGTGTTTCGAGCATTCCAGACAAATACATTTATACCTTTAATCGTAATACATTTCTGTTACTCAAATTCATGGAAGCATTCAGCTATATAATACACAATTTACCACCCCACCAGCCACAATGAGCATGCCTAGCATGTACCAGTCTCACCATTAGCTGCTTGCTTGTTCTAGCCACTTTTGAAAAGGCTTGCATGTTTACAAGCTCTCCTTTGCACACAGTGACAGCCTCTTTGCCCATGCATTTCTTTTCAGTACAGATCATTTACCCCTGGAAGCAAAGAACTACGAAGTTATTTGCAAGATGAAGACTATCAAAAACCACTTACAGATTTTAGATCATTCCCAGAGATTAACAAACTGGTTCTGCTAGCAGGAGAGAGGCAGGAGGTCAGTCATACCTTCTTAATCACTCAAATGCAAAATTCCTGGGATAGTTCAAGGTTAAAAAGTCAGGAAATGGGAGTTGAGGCTTCTCACAACATTAACTCGCCTGCCAGCCTGTATATCCTGCATGCTTTCCTGAACCAATTAAGAAGAAAAGATATAAAAGAGTAAGGTACAACTTGATGAGAACAGTGCAACACTACCAAACTAAAAGCATGCAAGAGTTGGAATTTAACTGTGCATGTAATACAAATGTCTTTAGTTTTAAATAGCGGAGGTCTTTTTTTAAGTTTGCTTTCAGTTCTTCTAGGATGAGACGCAGCCTTGCCACCTGCACAGCCTGAATAGATTAACTAAAACCAAATCAGCTCTCTGTTCACTCGAGGTTCAACTGTTCTCAAAGAAGAGGACTGGTCACTTCACGGTAAGAGGTAAATTGTCTACCAAACATCCAGAGTAGTTAGACTGGTTTCTTGACATATTTGGGAGATTATGAACTGGAAGGCTTGTCTCTGTTCTTGCAGCCTGCACTCCTACTTCACTGAAAGGCTGCCTACAGTGTGGGTGGCAGCAGTTTACATTGGCAAGATGCCTCAAGATAAAAAGGTGTATAGGACAGACTCCCCCCTACAATACAGCTCCTATAGCAGGGAACCAATAGCTACTGTTAGAAAAAGATAAATATTTGAGATTTTGGCAATGAGGCAAGTATTGAACAATTGCTGTACCTCAGTGTTCAGGCACACGTTATCCCATGGACAGCATCACGCAGAGGCAGGCAGTGGCAGCAGAGCGAGCACAGGGCTGACCCTTTGGATGTCTATAAAGGGGAACGGATTGGTGGTTCACCCCACAACCTGACTTCTTCAGGCAATGAATTTTCACTTCATGTATGGTGATTAAAAACCTTAATTCTTTGAGAAACAATGCACTTTGCTACATTTCTTGCCAGCATGTTCTATCTCTACTGTGAAAACAAGCAGTATGGCAGGAAATACCTCCTGCGACACTACCAGCTCCTGTGCCCTTTATTCACATGGTATCTGAAGTGGGAAAACAGACAACTCTAGGATGGCATCACTGGACTCATCTAGGCTCCCTAGTCTACCCAGTGTAGACATCAAGCATTGCTAGTATAGAAGCGTATTTAGAAAGGGGGAAGGGAAGTACAGGAGGCTGGTTTTTACATGCACATAGTTGGTATGCTGCTCCCTGGTTCACCTACGAGCACTGGGCTAATTGCTAACTCCATACAGCAGTTTTAGCAGGACTGCCTGCTCGCTATTTCGGCATTATAAATGTTCTTATTGAGTTATAGAGCTATTTGATGTTCCTGATCCCAAAGAGCAACACAACATTAGCAGGCTCTTTGTTTTGCATCACTTGCAGGACAGTCTAGGCAAGCAGCAGGGCATCACCACAGCCTCTTCTGCTCTGTGCCCTAAGACAGATCAGCTGCAACCACTTCGCTTTTATGCAATGCCTACATCAGTTCTGGAAACATTACTTCACTGCTCTCTGATCTGACAGCAGCCTGTCAACTTGAAAATCTTGTCCAGATAGAGCTGAATCCAGCTACACATAGGAAGCTACCAAGTCAAGGGAACTCCAAAGAGGCCTAAGTGCAGTCATAGGAGGACATGGGTACCTTCAATGCTGTTGTGAACTCAGCAGTACCAGGTATTTCCAGCTGCCCGTAAGAATCAGAGGATATGCCTAGTCAAGATGAGCTCAGAGCAGTGGAGAACACAGAAGAACAGAAATCCTTCTAGTTGCAAAGCAATTGTGAATTCAAGATACAGAAGGCATACTTAAGCATAAGCACTGCCCTACAAATGGTAATCCATGCCATATCCTTCAAGAGGGGCAAACCAAAACCATCTCAACAGACTCAGCCTTGTGGGTTAACACTGAAGATAGCCTTTGGAAATGAAGGCATGGCACCTCACTTCTGCTCCAGAGAGCAGAAAGCCCAGGTTACACTGCGCTTAGCTCATGGATGCAGCGACTGCTGAAGCACATAAGCAGCTGGAATTCACAGTATCAGCTTTACTATCTACTACTGTTGCTATTAGTGGTGATGCAATGTCTTCTCAGTTCCTGAAGAGTCATACTGTATAAAAATAAACAGAAATGTCAAAACAAGAACAGATGTCTAGAACAACCTCGGAAGAGTAAAACTTTAGGAGATGTAAGGAGTTAGAAGCATAAAATAAGAGTATAATGCTAATATATGTTTAGTACATTTTTTATCCAAAGTAACAAAGCCTTGATTTACCATGTAGTTAAGCCACAAAACAATTATTCCAAACTGCGTTTATAGACAGAACTGTACAAAGCACAAAATGTAGCTCAGTACTTTGCACATTGCAAGGGAGTCAATACAAATCAACAGCTATTGAAGTCTGCTCACTCATTTGAGGACAGCAAAAATGAGATTTGCATCACCAAGTGAGTTTAATTGATTTACAAATATCATTTATTTTGAATAATCCACTATCAATGTATTTTGCCAACGGATTAAATTTGTGTTAACATAGAAGTTATAATGCCACTTGCTCTTTGCGTTCCCCTTCCCCGCCTATCTCACACCGCTTAAAGCCCACTTGTGGTCCTCCTGCCAGCTCCAAAGTGGCACAAGCAGCCTGTTGAAGATCTGCATGCCCAGCACTCAGCTCAGGAAGAAAGAAAATAGTCCATCTGCAGAGAAGCACAGGCCAGAGACTCAGGCACCACAGCTCAGATCAAACTGGGAGAAGGACTATGGTTTTGGTACTGTCTACTTTCAAGACTGTGGAACAGTGCCACTAGGGTGAAAGTCGCATTCAGGTTCAGGACAAACATGCATTTCGTCACAGGCAAAGCCAAACATATCAGCACCATGGTATCTTGAAACTGGGATACTGCTCATAGCATGCCTTGCAATTCCCAGCTGCCAGGTCCGGGGGCAGCAAGGGAGACCCCGCTGCACAGGGAATCTCCACAGCTGGAGCATGTGTGACACCATGAGAGCTGCCCACTCTCTCCCAAAACACCAGCACACAGCCAACAGTCTCCTCCAGGGACACTGTGCTCATGGGAGACCCTTTACCTCTTCTCAGCATGGAATTTACACAGCCACAGGAAAAATAAATGAGCTTTCCTTAAAGCATTCTAGATTGGTGTATGAGACTGAGAAAGGGGACAGTAAGTCTTGCAATTCAGCACAAGTTTCATTATACTGAGTATTCTTGTCTCCTGACCAGGAGTGTTTTAGTCTTACTCAAAATTTTAAAAAATTGAGACAAATCCCGGAAGCAACATGTAATTTTTCAGAATTCAAGGGAAAACGCCTTATGAAAAATTCATTTCCCAAGACTGTTTACAACTCAAATATTATTGCAGGGAGTATTATCTGAGGATCTCTATGAACACAAGCTCATGGATGCAATCCATATCAATTGTTCAAAGTGGATGGAAGTAGAAGGGCTCAGCAGTTACGTATGAGCAATAAACGATATCCTGAGCACAAATTATAACTGGTTGCCAAAAACGCAAGGTGGCATCTTTAAACATGTGCATACATGTGTGTGGAAGTGTAATCTTCTACCATGGGGTAACTGACAGTTATTTTGCTGTAAAGGCCTTGTGGAGAAGACACTGCTATATGTTTTGGCCTGAGGCAGTTAACCAAATTTCTACCTAATACAGTGTATCAATTATTTTTTTTTTAAGTGTCAAATAGACCTTTACAGAGGTACCAGGTATCAAAAGATTTTAGTTATGTCTCAGTTCAAAATGGACACCATCTCCTTCCACTAAGTGAAGGCTCAGCAGAGGTACCACTTCATCACTGCTGCTCACACTTCATGGTTGAGGGATGTGTCAGAGACACCTTACATAGTCTTAATACTACTATTTAGCTACTATTTTACTTTAGCGTATGAGAAAAGATAGGAGCAATCTTCCCTTTCAAATATACTCTGGTGAAGATGACTAAAACCACCTTAGATTGTTTGTGTCTTTTTGATATCACTGTATTCCTACTTCTCCCATCCCCACTTCTTCCTCGTACAACAGATGTGCAAAACTCGTTCGGACCCTGAAAGATTATCAACTCCTGACAGCAAAGTCAACTACTCTAAATCCTTTTGGGAGCAATAAAACATACTTTGAAATCCTTCCCATAAAAGAAATATTCTAGACAGAAGAAATCAATTGTCAACTGTCTTAGCATATTATCTTTGCTTTGGTGTGCTGAAGCTTCTCACTTATCAAATTCACCTTTCTCCACAGTCAGTCTCTTGCTCTTCCAGAGAGTCACTTCCACTAGCAATGCCTCCAGACTTCGGGAAAATGAGCAACCTTCTTCCACATTTGAAAAGGTGGCCAGATTTACAGCACTGCTTCTCAGGAAAGAGCAGAAGATCACAACTTTTTACAAAATAAAATAAAATCAGAGTAGCCCCTGAAGACTAAATTCTGGGTTTGGTGATGACATTATAACCTTAATGACATTGATGCTATAGTACAGGAAAGTTTCACCTCAACAGTACTGGCCATTCACCTCTGGAAGTCACAGAGCTAATGAGAACAGCCAAGGGCTCCTATACCCACATTAAGCGACTGAGATACAAGTCCTTGTGAGAAGACAACCAGCATTCTGCTAAATCAAGCTGAGAGCAAGCCAGTGGTCCTGCAGGCAGTTCACTCCTCAGAAACCCAGGTCACAAACTCTGCACTGCAAAGATGTAGGTGGGTTGGCATTTAACGATCTTCTCCTCTCAATTTCCATAACAACTGAATGCCTGGTAGTTATCGTTTCGTTACTAGTGGTTTTAAGGTTTATAATGATAGCCTGCCAAAAAAGTTAGCTTCAAGTCTCTAAAGGCTCTGTACCTCCTTCAAGCTCTTGGCTCGTATGACGGCAGAGACACCAGCTTCAGTACCACTACACTAATTGCTCCACATTAAGAAGTGAAGAAGGTGAATCACAACAGAACAGGCTGCATTTCATCCTGGCCTTACAAACGGAGTAACTTCAAAGAAAAAAAACCAAAGATGATACATTTGTCTTAATCAAGGATCACAGCAAACAAAAGCTGGGGTTATGGCATCAAGCTCAGACCAACAATGAAGCTGGCTAGCAAGTCCATCAGTTTTGAGAGAAACGGTCTGTTCACACAATCCCACGCTTTGCCCAGGAGCAGGCTGTGGACACACAGCATATTATCTGTAACCCAACTAGATACAGCACATGCCAGCCTACCAATCCTGACAGCTCCACCACTCAACAGGACAAAATACTACTGCCACGAGAACATCAGAGGTGATGGCAAGACTACTCATTGCACTCAGCTCATTCAACTGGGAGACGAGTCTACAGATACTCGAGCAAATGGACCGCCCCAGCCAGCAGGAGCGAGCCAAGCTGCATCTCCCCGAGCAGAGGCCACACCATTCCACAGTAGCTAAAATCAGACTTCCCAAGATCATTAGCACACATCCAAATTCCTAGCACACATCTAGGTCCTGTAAAACTGAGAAGGATCTGAATTTGATAAGTGAGACAAGATTTTTGCCCAAATGCTCTAAGCTAAGCATTTAGAAAGGAGTTATCTAAAAGACACTGGCAAACATCTGAATTCCTCTAACAAAAAACAAACAGCACACAAGACTAAGTCCATATAGCCATAGAGAGAGGTTTTTATTCTATCCTTGTCAAGAGGAAGAAAATCCCAATGAATTTTAAGTATCTGCTCCCAAAGTTGCAGCACAGTCTCAGCAACGGAAGTGCCACAGTCACAGTCAAGCTCTAATGACACTTAAGGTTTCTTCAGTAATGCAGCAGTTATCATTTTGCAGCACATATTCACAGTAGTCGTAGTAAGTGTCAATTTCTTTTTTGCACTACAAGGGTTGCTTTATCTGTACCATGAAACTTTCCTGAGGCACGCTTCAGGACTAAACGCACCCAAAAACCATATTAAAAAAGGATGAAGTTTTAGGCAATGCAGTTTCTTAACCTGAATCAGCACGTGACTGTACAAGGACATGTGCTAGTACAGAGGAGGGAGGGAGGGAGGGAGGGAGAATTGTGTCAGATCCACAGCACAAAGACATCAGCAACCGAGCCAGGCTAATGGTCTGTCACTCCCATAAAAAGCATCTCTCCCACCTTCTATCCTACACACCCTTTCCTTGCTCCTCTTCCCAGTCCAGCAGCTCTGCTCTCCCCTGTCGTAACCTCCAAGCCCTCCCACGAACTGCTTCCATTCAGTAACACAGCACAAGAGTACCCAGACTCTTCTGCCGAGTGGATTTACGGTTGGGTTAGCGGGACTCGGAAGCCGATAGCATGCCAGCAATGGAGGAGTGTCAGGAACAGAAGCAGCACTGGGGAAAACCGCACCCCCTCCCTTGCTGGTTGTGATGTGCTGTCTGGCTGCTCACCAGATTTCTGGGCACTGAACTCAGATGAGCTTCATCTGCTGTGGAATCATAATTAAAACTGGTCCTCTCGAGTGGCCCATCTTCTCCAGCTGCCAGACTTTGCCTTGCTACTGCCTTCAGACTCATTATTACTTATAAATGAAGCGCATAGAATTGGTCAACTCTAGAAGCTGGTTCCTTAGGTTTATGTGCACCTTTAGACCAAGCTAGCCCTGCCACGGGAACGACAGCCACCCTGCCGCTGACTGCAGGAAGCCATCTCTTGAAGACACAACATGGAGTGGTTTGTTGGAGCTCTGTGCAGCCGCAGTGCTCACCGTCAGCCCAGCTGGGCAGCAGACTGTGTGCAGCTCGGCCAGCGGAGGAATGCGCTCACTGACTGCACCTTTTCATCTTGATAAGGATTTTCAAGGTCATGTTCGCTTCCCTGCCGGCTCCTCCCCGGCTCCAGTGAAATCCCAAGCACGCAGCCCTGGGCCCTGGCGTGCGTTCCCACCCTCAGCGTCTCCCGGACACCAGCACAACCCGTGGCATTCCTCTGCGGCAGTAAACCCCAGCCTTCTGACTCGCTGGCAGCCAGCTCCCTGGGGTTAGCAACACCGCTCTCCCAGGAGCGAGCAGGCACAGCACCGCAGCAGCAGCTGCTCCGCCAGCAGGCACAGCAGTTCCTGCGCTGCAGGGTCAGGATAACTCTGCAACGAGGCTTGTGACCTCCAGGATTAACATTTCCAAATTCAATATGTCATACAAAACCAAGGTGCAGCCTGGGCCAAAGCCTCATCAAACTCACCAGGGCCAAGAGGAGGGCTCTAGCCGTAACTCACATTGTATGGCCGTCCTCTTTAGCGTGTGCAATCCAGTGAGCCTGTCTTCAAGGCAGCGCAGAAGCTGCCATTGGGGACAGCCCCTGTCACCCCATCCCCACACCCCCAGAGCAGCCAGCCAAACCAGCCCAGCATTGGCAGCCGAGAGGGAAGAGCTGCCTGCCAGCACAGGGCTCAGAGGAAGGGCAGTGGTGACGGTGCCGGGCCTGGGAAGCCCCTCCGCTCCGGGCACAGGGGACGCAGCCCCCTCTCCTCCGCCCAGCAGTCACCGGTGCGTGGATACAACAAGCTTAAGGGCGCACAGACGCTCCTCACACCACATAAGATTTCTAGATAACTACTGAAGAATCATACATGCTGCCTGCTTACAAAGCCAGCTAATTATACAATCTGTTAAGCATGTATGCACACACAACGGTGCTTTGAGTCATTAGAGGACGGGATTTATACTTCACTGCACGCATCTTGCTCTTTGTGAGTGCGTGCCTGGATACAGCCAAAATGAACACAAGTATCTGGAATGTCTGTAGCTCGCCGGCCAGCGCATCTGAATACAAAGCTGAGCCCTGCGAGAGTGACTGGCTGTGTGTGACCCCAGCTGCACATATTGCTACCGCAACAGCATTTAAAATCCCTATTCCCTTTTTTACCACACCGAGCACCTGAAAGCAGAGTACGGCATAATGCTTAAGCCGTGTTCTGAAGCCATAAGAGTGACATTAGGGAGGAAAAAGCAGCAGTGCAGGTGATGGGTTGTGAAGACAAAGAGCTCAACATCACAGCCAGCAGCCCTGCCTGCCATAATGCAGCTATCCCAGGTTTAATCCTGGCAGAAGGGTGCTGGCACTCCAGGAGGCAGGGACCTCAGTTCCTATGGCCGCAGCCACTCCTCAGTGGCCAAGCCCACGCCAGATGGAGACCCCTGTCCTGGGTGTTTGCCAGGCAGATAATGCTGTGGCACATCAGAGGTGCCATCTCTCCCCTCAAGTCATTTTGCCTTCATTTACCAGTGCCTGATTTTGCTCCCGCTGATTTCAGGCGATGGCTCTCTCCAGCGCAGCCCAGTGAGGCACCCAGCAGCCCCAGGTCTGCAGCTCATGCTCCCTTCCACAGCTGCCATGGCTTCATGCAGCAGCAGCTGGCAAGGCTAATGACAAGTGGCATACAGCACAAAGCCACAGGGCTGCACAGATCTACCTGTGCTCAGCACTTTAGCTGGCTTCTCCTTTTATTCCTGTACTCCTTAACACAGCGTTTGGGTGCTTTTTATGTAAAAACTGAGAGCAATAGCTAGGTTTTTCATTAATTATATGATCTTTCTGGCATTTCTTATTTTTAAAAGGATTTCTTCTGCTGAGGATTTCACTTCAGCTTCCCAGATCTCCAAATATCCAACATTACCTGCAGCTGAGCTCTACAATCCCTAATTCAATTGGCTTCATCCCCATAGCATGGGTCCATACTATGGAATGCCCTGTCCTAAGGAATCATATACCTATACTTGATGCTATACTTTCAAAGGGATGTATTCAGCATCGGATTTTCCATTTTTACCTTCTATGTATTGCCATTTAGCCTGATTATTTAATGTGAACTCCAAAATAGAAGGAATTTAAGCATTTGGTGCACAAGGCACAAAATATTATTTAGAGACTTTGTAACAACTCGACCTAAACCACCTCCATTTTCACACATTTCTCTTCCCTGCAAGTCAGGGGAAGCACAAGATATCAACTCTGAGAGTTTCAGATTTGTCTTTGAAAACATGAGTTGGTCAAAATAAGCTCTTGAAAATCTTGTAGAGACCACACAAACCTAGCAAGGTACAATAGGAAATCACATCTATCTTTATGCTATATCAAGCCCCAGCACCTACTCCTCTATAACAACGTATTTTCTGTCTTTCAGTTTTCAACACAGGGGATGTAATCAGGAAAAGAAGTCTCAGCAACGGACCCTATGCTCTCCTGACAAAATAAGCCCTCCTTGTACAGCAGCCTAGCAGACAAGTCACAGGATCTGCAGGTGCTTTAAGGCACAAGATACTTCACTCCTGAGATTTTCTTGCAAGGTACGAAATGCCATGGGTCACCAGGGACTTCAACCAGAGCACAGCCTCCCTTTCTGGGAGGAATGGGACAAGAGGCAGCATTACTTCCCAAAAAGTCATGCTTAAGAGCCAAGTTAATTAGCAACTCAATTGCTATGTTCAACTCGTTTATACATCCACCTTGCTCACACAAGAAAGTACTAACAAATTTGACTATTTAAATCACCACCACTGAATTTCCACCCTAACACGTCCACAAGGAGATGCTCACATCTCAAGAGATGTCAAATTGTTCTCATCTCCAGTTACCTTCAACAGTACCTTTCCTTGAAATTTAGAGAGCAAGGTTCCGAAAAACAAATTGCTTCAGAGCCAGTCTTCTGTATGCCCAATCCAAATCCTGTATAGGTAACATTGTTAGAAAGACATCCTTGTTCAGCTTCTCAGTCATGTTTCCCCTTCTTCCACCCCTCAAAAAAAACCAAAAATCTGTTTGTTTTGTTTTGGGTTTTTTTTTTTTGGACAGTGTTACAAGATCCCTCAATAACATTTTTTCTCCCTAACTATCAGTTTTCGTAGCTGCCAAAGGATAAGAAGAAGCTGAATGAGTAAAACCCCATTTTAAGTCTGACAGTGAAAATCAGTATTTGTAGCAAGATACTTCAGGTAAAACTAAAGCAGGCAAGGAGGTGGGAAGTGTTACCAGAACCAGGGCTCTGCGGGTACACACACCCCCTGCAAGGGAGCGCAGGGCACACACCAAGGAGGACAGCCTGCACACACCACCTGTGCTGCTCTCCAACCAGATTATGCCAGGCACTCTGCAAATTATCAGTTGGCTGATCTAGCCTCAGTCATAGCTTGTTTATAACTTACTGAAGCTGTTACAATATAACCATCACTGTTGCTCAAGGCAATTACCTAAAATATCTCAGCTATTCATTTCCATCCTTCTTTTTAAGTCAAAGCTGTGTTTAATGGATCTGACACTGGGCCTTGTAGCACCATGCATCTGGTCTCAAGCAAGCCATCACAAGAGCTCACAGGTTTGAAATTTGCTGCTTAACTGAGTACTACTTCACCATCAGCAACTGAATGAAATGCAACTCCCATGCCAGTAATTTTTTCAGCAAATAGTTTCACTGTAGTATCCATTTTATTCATTTCTACTCAAATGCGGATCTACACCATCAATGCAGAATTGTCATCATGTATATTAACTTACCCCTATCAGCTGAGCTAAATAAATCATTATCCACAGCTCAGCTCATCTGCAGAGACCAAGCTGAAATTCTGTGGCAAACACAAAACTCCTGTTGCCCTTGTCTAGTATCTTTAAACTAACCTACAGACTGATCCACAGAACCAACTTGCTATCAAGTTCCAAAATCAGTGATGAATCTGCAGAACTATTAAAAACACAGACCTTACTGGCAGAGGTCTTTGAACACTCCTCCTCCCTTTAATAATGCCCTTTATTCAGTGTCCTTCTAATAACTGCTAAATCAATGGCATAAACAGATGCTGCTACTCTTCCAGACCAGAGAAGACAAAGGACAGCGATATTGCAGAAACTGCAGTGCTTGGGATGAATGAAATATGACATTGAAATTCTCTCTAACAGCATTTCAGAGAAGAATGTTGAGTGTTTTGCTAGGCTCTCGAGCAACCACATGCTGAGCAAGGGCAACGTGCAGGTAAAATGGTGCCTCCAGTTATGCATGCAGAAGATACAGGGAGGACATCCAGAAAGAAGCACAAACCTTTTTAGGTGTCACCTTCACAGTGTCGCAGCAGATGGAATTACAGCCCACAGCGCAGCACTCAGAAAGCATCAATATGATATTTAAGCTGTCTGCTTTGAAAGACAAACTACAAGCGACACGGCTGCCTCGCTGAACCCATGCTCACCACCCGCAGTGCCAGGCAAGCACAGCACTACAGCACCAACTGCAGTTCAGGAGGCAAGCCATGAGTTCTAGGGGAACCGTATTTTGTAGGAAGGTCACTCCCACGCAGCAGGTCACTGCTGCAAAAGACAGTCCTTGGGCCACTTCAACTTACTGCAGCAGCAGAAACTGTACCCAGAAAAAGAGGGAGCAGTTTTCTGTGTACCAGCTAGCTTAGTGAGGAGGCAGATGGACACCAGGCCTGAAGGAACAGCCACCTCTCCCATGGCAGGAAGGCTCAGTGGCTCCTCAGCCCACTCCAGCCCTGCCAGTGGGACTCGTGCTCAGGCCCACAGCCACACCTCCAGCAGCACGAGAGGGCAAGATTAAATGATGCACTCCAGCCACAACCAAACTCTAAGGCAAAGCTTTTTGCCTTTTCCACCAGCCAATGTACAAGTGGTTATAACACTGTAAGCAATGGTTCACTGCCCTTTTGAGATGGATCCAGAGGCAATCACTTATGGTTACTAAAAAGGTGGGGAGGATCAAATTCACATCCCATCCAGCCTCTACCTGAGCAGCACTCGTTTAAAAAAAAGTGAGGTTTGTTAATATATTAATCCCTTCTATTTTTCCTCATTAACATATAACACAAAACATCAGCACAAACCAAGCTCATACAGCCTCACAGAAATTGGAAACATCATGCCATTCCCCAATCCGCACCTGAACTGCTTCACAGGTGAAGCATCCACCATATAAAGTCAAGAAGTCACTCACTCAAGGTGCAGTTTAAGAAAGGCTGAGTTTGTTTACCCCGATTTTGTCCTTTCTATGGAACTAAACCAATTCATATTCTTCAAGTACCCAGTGCTGTATTTCCATCCCCTTATGTGACCAGCCACCAGCTCAGACACGCTGATGCTCTGACATGGCAGACAATAACAAATTCTCAGTGCTCATTGTAAAAGCAACAACTTTTCACAGTTACCTGGAAACATTATTTCAAATCAACCGAAGTACAGCTTTGTACAGCAGAGCCTCCAAGCACCAAAGGGACATCACCTCTGCTACATGCCTCCCTGATCACAACACGAGGCAGCAACAGGGAATCCGGGGCTCTTCTCTGATCACCAAGGAGCAGAACCTACCTGTGACCGAACGAGGAAAAACAAGTGAACAGGACAAAAAGGGCAATTTGTTACACCTGTGCCAGCCAGAAAAACGCATATATAGTCCTTGGTGAATTGAGTGCACTGCCCTGTTTTCTTGTTCAGTTGAATCAAAACATCCCAGAAGCGGGCTGTTACAAAACAGGAGCAGGAAAGCTAAATCAGACAATACCACTTTCCAAGAGGGACTAACCTCAGCAGGGAGGAAAGAACATGAGAACTTTGCTGGCTTTTCCCATCCAGCATGGATGTACTTTATGTTCTTCCCAACACAAAACTGATGTGCAAAGGAGAAAGAGCTCATAAAGTTACAAAAAGAAGCAATTCCAAAATGACCCATCAGGAATACCAGGAGAGCGTGCAGTAAGAACACTTACTGGTCCAGACACAAGAATAAACCAGGGTAAACAGAGTATTTAGCTTGATGTAACGGAATATGCTTAGGTCCAGTTTTAAGAACTAAGCAGAACTGTAATCCCTCAAAAATGTGGTTCTTTTGTAACTGACCATACCAATACCGAAACACCTGCCACCACCGAAGTCCAGTGCTATCTGGCTACCAGTCTGCAGCGCAAGCAAAGCAACTAGTGAAATCTAAAGACACAGGCCTGCTACTTCCAGCTGCGAAAGGACCCTGAGGAAGGTGAGGGCAGGCATGGAGCACATAACACAACGCATGACAAGCCCCAACCTTATCTTAACACGGCGGTATGAGAACTATTTTTTCATCAGGATGCCTGTCAGTTGCTGTCCCATTTGCAGAGTATCATTTAAGGGCAAGGTAAATCAGTCACATCACCCCACCCTACCCAGAAACTCTGCGGTGTCACAGAGCACCGACCAGCCGTACCAACCCAAGTTGCAGAAAACAGTTATTCTATAGCAGTATTGTTTCCCCGTTCATGATGTTGGAAGGTATATACTTTGTCTATAATACTTCAAAGCTTTTGAAAACCAAAAGCATCAGCAACAGTGCATTCACATTCATTTTTTTAGTGTTATATGAAGAACTGAGGCTACATCCTTTAAAGACTATTCACTTTACTTGTACAAAAGGTCCTTCTTTCAGACATCGGCACTCCAAGCTCTATTACTCACCTGCCTCCTTCCTTACCTACAGGATATGAAAATTTAGACAAAGGTATTTGACATTAAAATCAGTTGAGAAAAACATCCTAACAAGTTTCCAAGTCTATTTGCTTTTCTTCGCATGATAAGCTTTACAATATTTCTTGCCAGTCTCTGCTTTGCACGTTTTGTTCAAGACTTACTGATTTCCCTAATAAAATAATGCCTAAAGCACATCAAAAAATCTTTTAATAGAGTGAAAATTAGAGTATCAGATCTATTACACCACCCAGCCTTTCCCCTTCACTGAAGAAGCATTAGAGCCTTTGGACATCTCATTTCAACAAGAAGGTTATTTAGTTCTAGAGTTTGGAGTAAAGCATTTAATCACTAAAGGATTTGCAAATTACACATGAATATGCATGTAGCACTTCTCACCATGACATAAATCCTATTGTATATTTATGAATGGATTGCTTTGCCTCCAGCTTCTACATGTATATAAACACGGGTTTTAATCTTCAATTCCTTACTCCCTCCCTTCTTTTTAAGAAGTTGCTTAAACAAATTTGCATTTTTGGAATCTATTATCTACAGTGTATTTCTTGCCTGTTTTTTGTTTGGGTGGTGGTTTGGTTTTTTTTTTGTTTTTTTTTTTTTTTTTTTACACTCTGTAAACCTCCTTCCATCAGGCAAAATGCTTACTTTATGAAAGGCTTTAAAGACCCTGGAAGCATAGCTGTAAGAGAACTAAGCAACAGTGTTACACAGCTTGTGCGAGAGAAAGTAGAGGCAACAACCACTGGAAAAAGGAGTGCTCTGAGCATCAGAGCTGGGAACACAAAGGTATGAAATGACAGGTCAACAGCTTGCCTTCGACCCACCGCAAAGACGTAAGCTGAGGGGAAGTAAACCCTTCATAAACATATAGAAAGCAAGATAAATAATAAAATGTTATTGTAAAATCCTTAATTCATACTGACATAACTCCATTACTCTCCAGACCTTTCATCAGGTATCTAGGCTGGTCATGAAGCAGCTGGATCAAAGCAGCATTTCAGCCTGTCTTCAATAAAATATTTGGTAAGAGGCACTGCTGTCATTCAGAGGGGTTTTGCCACACATCTGCCCAACTACTCCAAGGAAGTAATTCAAACAATAATGCCTTTAAAGGTCATTGTTAAAATTATTAAATTTAGGTTATTTCACTGCATATCTACTCTGTAATAAATCTGATTGCAAAGAAACACTTACCAACATGCAGCACTCCATCAGAAGCAAGTGTCACAAGCAGACTTCCAAGCAGAACAATTACAGGTGTGAATTACCACTTGGACTGTCCTCATTTTTGTCACCACACAGCAAAACCCTGAACACCAAGGAGTTAACTGCACCAGCTGCCCTCCTCTTTCAAGGACCTGGTGTCACTTGGCTCTGTTCAGAAAACGGGACATGGTCTGACACAAGACCAAGTCCTCCCACCTCCAAATAGTCACCGCCCGTTCACACATCAAAACCAGGCTGTAACTGCACCATGTTCAGCTGCAGTCATGTCTTTCTCCAGTCATAGAGGGATCTTTCCACAATGGGAAGGAAGATCCAGCACAGCACCCGACTCAAAACCCACAGTGACCACACCAGAAAGGACCACCAGCCCATCTAAGCTACTGAAGATGCAAGACAACTTGTCAGAACTACCATCCAAAACTGCAGGAGCCTGTGCCTGGGAAGCAGATGGAAAATAAACCAGGAAGCACTATGGGGTGTTAGCTATAGATTACTGAACAAATCCAGAATAAAGATGAGAAAATTCAACACAGAACATTTGCTTTAGCGGTAAGAGTAGCACTTACAGAGGATGTGTGAAAACAAGCCTGAGTGGAGGACTGTGTGACGGTTCAGTTGCAAATTTGTCTTTGCAAACAGATTTTTATCTACACAACCCTTTTGCAAATGAGAAGCCAGGTTCCTTGGCCGCATACACCTCCCTTTCCACCCAGATTCTTCTCCTAAAAAGCAATCTCAAAAAGGAAGCTGAGTGGAGGACCCAAGGAGTAGTGCCCAAGGAGTATAAGAGATCAGGCAAGTAAACAACATGTGCTCTAAGTAAGTATTTACATTCAGGTTATGCTTTCCTTAGCATCAAGCAGAGACCATGATGGCAGATACCTTCTAAATTGAATTACTAGTGAGCCAGTTGCACGAGAAACTATCAATGTCATACAACAGTCTATGAATAATTAACAGATGACATAAGACTATATATCTACCTTTATTCGGAATAATAGACCATATCAACTGAAAAGATATCACATTGATATTTGACAAACTAGATTTAAGTTAAATCTGGAAGCTTTTGCATTCAAATTTAAAAAGCAGAAAAATAGGGAAGTTACGAAGTCTAAGATATCTTGCAAAACCTAGGTGCCACAGAAAGCTGCGGGACATGGTAGCAGCCACGACATTTCACTTTCCTGCATATATTGGTTAAAATAAGACAGAATAAAACTTACTGATGACTGTAACAAGATCACTTTACCAGACAAATCTGCCTATGCCTAGAACATTGGAAAACTTACTTTGAGAACTAGCTGTTAAACAGCCTAAAGCCTTCTATGTATGTGTCCATGTAAGAAATAGCCAGTGTCCCATCAAGGCAACAGATTGTTTAACTTCGATGCTTAGATCTTGCAGTGTAAAAGACTAGTAACATAAGAAAAGAAAAATTGCAAGTCTGGCTTACTGCCTGCCTGGCTCACGAGCTGTTTAGGTTAGCTGGATGTAGAGATAACATCAAGGAATTTCAGAAAAATTTAAACAAGTGGGTGAAATGACAACTGAAGTTGAAAGAGATCGGATGTTGAGAAATGTCGAATAATATTCTGAACAGAAGAGTTTAACCTCCTTATTCTCTGCAGGGTTAATACACACCACTAATCAAATATACCTGAGCATCACCACATACGTGCTCCAAGACAAAAAGTCTGTTCAAAGTGCTGATTTGATTTCAAGGTTAACCATGCCAAAACTCCTCAAGACAAAAATGCTATTCATGTTGAGGACTATTTTTTTAAAAAAACACAATTCAATATGAAAAGCTCATCTGGAATGCTATATACAGTACAGGTCATCCTAATTTAGATAAGCCTTACCATTTTATCTTAAAAAGACTTCATTTTCATACCAAGTTCTCCCTTGAGAAAAGTTTCCACCCCTTCTATACAGGAATTCATTCAGAGCGACAGCAGTCAATGAAGCTGCATTGTTAGCATCACTCTACTAGTCATAAGGACTATCTGGAAAAATCCGAAAAAGAACACAGAAGCTGCAGCAGCAGCAGAGCCCTTCCAAAGGAAGGTCGGTCTCTGGCTAGCTGAGCCCCCCTCTTCCCACCAAACCAGCAAAAGTCATAAGCAGCAACCAGAAGACTGAACCAAAGTCACATCACGTGCTGAGGAACAGAAGTGGCACCATTCTGAACGAAGGTCAGGACTGAACAGCAAAAGCCTGTCTAAAGAGCTCTGCAACAATCCAACAGCTGTTAAAAACTAGAGCAGCATCACTAATTGAGCATGGACCTTACCCTGTGTGCACTGTCGGAGTAGAACTGTCACATCTCCTCGATCAGTGACACAAGACGCAGAAGCACAGCACACACATGCTGCCTCAGAAACCCTCATGACCCACAGGAGCCCCATGGGGCTGGCAGACAGGCTGAAGACTTCCTCTCAGGGAAAGCAGCATTGGGTGGCGAGCAGGGGTTCTGGCTTTAGAGCACCATGGAACACCCAGCTGCATTAGTGCACTGCAGGTAAGGAGGAGCCCACCATCACCTGACTGCTCAGTCCCCACCAGCCCAGGACAACAGCTGCCCTCTCCCTGGGGTGCTGCCTGCTTCCCCACTCCCACCCATGCACCTCCTGCCTCGCATTTCAGCGGCTGCGGAGAAAGCCAATGCCACCAAATGAGTATGATAAACTCCACCTCCCAAAGGGGTTACTACCGGCTTCTCTGCAGCCTGAATCAGGCTGACTGACCCAGCACCACCCAAGACGGGTCACCAACCCGAGAGACTTCACAGGAAACAGACTGGATAATTTGCAAAGCTGCATCACATGTGACAGTCAAATACTTTCCATTATCATCCCCGCCCAAATTGTCTTTGAGATAATTTGGATAAGCAGCTCAAAAAACACACTCAATCTTTCAAAGAGTTCAACTACAAGAACTTCAGGCATCCAGGATGAAGCTGAGAGATGACTCTTCCCATTCACTCAGGGGTTAGATGCCACGGTCCAACAGATTGCTGCTGCCAACCCATGGTGGCAACCTGCCTGAGCCCCTCAGAGGACGTCCCACAGGATTCGTGCACTGGATGGCTTGGAGGCTGCATGGGCAAGAGGACAGCCCATGCAGCTGGGCCACCAGCATGTCTTCTGGCACTTGCAGAGGTTCAGCTGCCACATGAAATCAGAAGTTGTGCCTGGCACAAGCAAAATTAACTGCAAAGTTATCCATAGCACAGCTTTACATAGCAGCTATGGGGCTACACCTACGTTTTTCTGTGCTGCTCTAAGGGTCCAGAAGATTATTTGGGCCACTGCTGTTCCTCTGCAGGCCATTCTCCCTGTGGCAGGGTGGTGAGGGATGAAATAGCAGAGAGCCCTCTCCTTAGCAGGGGACTGCCCTTGTTCCGAGTACGAGGCTATTAAGGCAGTTGTAAGTCATATATGAGAAATCTGCAAGTTGTTGCAGGGTCATTTAAGCAATAGTTTCACTTACATTTTAGTTCAAAATAGTTTTGCGACCACCTTACATCTCAACTCTGCATAGAGCAGTATGAATGACTGCCTCTTGCAAATCAATACTGTTTATTGTGTGCTTTAAATCAATAAAGATTTCCTCCACAGAGTAAATTCTTCTAAAACAGTGATTAGGCATTTGAGGAGAACTAAATAGTTTCAGTGAACAGTACCATTAGTCCTGAAACATCAGCTTGACACCCCAGCCAGAAAGCACTTTGTCAGAACTAATTAATCCCCGCAGTACCTCTATAAGATTGAGAACGCAATTCATCTGCTTTTTAAATGTGTTGGGTACTTATGTTGCAGAACATCGTGGTTGGGGTGGAAGTCGTAAGCACCAGCATAAACAGAGAACAAACCAAGCCAGCAGAACCCATCCAAAAGCATGCAAAACCAGAGAACACCGACAGCTGTAGGATTTGGCTTCTTTGCATCTTCCTGTTACACACCAAACCTCCTGTGACTATCCAGAGAGTCTTCCAGATGTCACTTGACTGGATGAGCGGCAGTGAAAAGCAGTTATTATTCTATTGGGAGCAGTTTTGTCTGTTGTTTGTTCAGCCAATTATCTATGCATGTAGCTTGAAAGGGAGGGGGGAGCAGTAACCTTAGGCTCTGTGAACAAGAACTCTGGGTTTTATTTGAGCAGTTCAAGCTAAGTCTTCATTACCACAAGCAAAGCACGTAACCTTACTAAACAGGTCTCATGAATGGCAACCAGCCAGCATTAAAAGTATTTCTCTCCAAGGAAGTGGTCGATCTACATAGCTTTCATATATGCGTATGTAGTAGCACTAATCTACAAACCTCCACCTGACTTTGCCTAGCTGCTGCCACCCCCCTTTATTCATTTATTTTTTCAGCTACGGCTTGCCCTGCTGGTGGGGCACTCAAGGCCACCGGGTTCAGGCAGCCAGCCCCTCTGCACAGGGAGAACATCAGCAATGCTTTCCCAAGCCAGCTGTATGGTCTCTCCCCCTCTTTGAGAAAGGCTTGAAGTTCTCCCATACTTGTCACAACAGACTGTCAAGTCAAGCCCAAAACATTTCAATCCTGGCGGGAAGCAAGATTAGCAGAGTCTCCATAACACGTGCAGGAACTTGTTGTGGGCAGTGACACTCTTTGGCATGCTGAGCAGAGTGCAAGGCTAGCCTTGGCAGTGTGCAGTCACCTTCAGGAGCACAGAATATGAATCAATCATTTACTAATAGATTCCTCCAGTAACTGAGATAAGATCCCAGTCTGAAAAGGTAGTGTGCCAGGTCAGTGACAAGACCACCTTCAGCCACCTAGCACACATCATTTCTTTATGTACAAGTTATTTCACTGAACATATTTTGGGCAAGTCTTCCCATGTCTTCCAATAAATTTTCTGGCACAAGCCAGAGGAATTTAAATCAGATTCAGACATCAGAAAGTTTGCGGCAAAGTCATCTTCCCAAAACTGTGCTAGCTCTGAAGACACCAATGTGAATGACGCCTTTAGGAGATGCTCTGCCCCACTGCTGGTTTCATCTGGGCGTCAGCAAGTGAAAATCCACTCTCCCTGTAAAACTCTGTCAGAAATCATAGGGTAAAGCTAAGCTCCTCCAACTCTGGGAACACCTCTTCGGTTGCGCTGGCAGAGAGCCTGACCAGGTCAAGCGCCTGGGGACAGTTTCACAAGTGCACCCTCAGCAGCATTCCCCAGTTGCCACCAGAGCCAGCTCCACTCTCACACCTCCTAGCCTCCTGCTCAGCCCCTGCTGTGCCAGCACAAGTTTCTGCACAAGCATACACAACCTGGATCACCTGTTTCTGTAAAATAAACCCAGACAGTAAGGTAACATTTTTCAGCCAGAACAATTTCTGGACCTTGCTCCCTGCAGTGATACAGAATTTTACTCTGGTGGCAGCAGCAGCAGCTTAAGGTGCCCCATCAGCACCAAGGACCCACCTCAGGTGACCAATACAGCAGCCACCTCTCACCTGCCATACCCACATCTTCCGGGATTTACTGGCCAATTTTCTGCCATTCCACTGGATGGAGATGAAGGTAACTACTTCGGTATGAAAACACATGACCTAAATAGGGATGAAACTGTTGATCCCCTTACCAAATAAGTTTTCAGTCCGTGGCAGCGTCACTAACCTCACAAGCCATCAGTCTTTGAGAAAAAATTAAAGGACTGATCTTGTGAGCAAGATGACCTTGCCAGAGCAGAAGATGAAGCTCAACCTACATATTTCTAAACAATGTGATTTGTAGAGATGTCTTCAAAAGCAATTCTGATCTTTTAAGACTCAGAATTCCCCAAGATGCATTAAAAAGCTGCTGAGCTGAACAAAGCTTCACGTTTTTCTTTTTTTTTTTTCATGTTCCATAGGGAAGTAAGATAAAATAATGCTTTTAGTTCTAAAGTCACTGCCAACATCCTCTACCACTGCACACATGTGCGTACCGCACCTTTAGCAGTGATGTCCTTATTAAAAAGCATCATTCCTGTTGTTTCCACCTACCCTTCCCAGTTGGAAGTGTGTTCACACAAGTGAGGAAGCATAGTGGCTCCGAAAGCAGTCCCTGCAGCCTCCGAAGCGATCACTACATCCTACCACAGGGTTTGTCTGGGGAGTCTCAGGGAAAAAAAAAAAAACAAAACCAAACATCACAAACCAATAAAGTTTGATTTTTCATAACTGAAGAGATCCGATTGATTTCAGCTCCAATCTGCTTTTTCCAGTTACAGGTGCAGCCTGTGTTAATTCATCTTGGAAGACTCTTGATATTAATAAATTAAAAAAAAAAAATCAAGTGTCACAATAATCTTACTTTTTGTCCTTGCCTCTCTATATATTAGCACTTAGATAAGCCAATTAATTTTCTTTTACTGTGGAAAAATTTTTCTAAGACCAGCACAAGTCCTACACACTAAGACACCTGTTCCCAGAGATGGCACTGAGATGACTACGAAGACCGCTTTTCTGTCACTCACTTCTGTACTCATGGAAAACGGTTATCAATGGCTTCTAGTGGCACACACTGAGCTGCCTGTTCTTTATAAAATAATCAGCTATTTTTGGGGAATGTAAACATGAGAAAGCAGCAGATTCACATACATATGACAGGGTGTTTGGCAACAGCAGGCATCAAACTAGCAGCTTTCAGCTGCATGACCTACACTGCTGCCACTGATGAAGGAAAAACCTAGGGAAGAGAAATGTTCTATCTTTGAGATTTTTTTCTCTCTTCTCCTTACACTGATTTTCATCTACAGAAAAGCACAGCTCCTTTTATCCTTGCTGCTTCTCATTGCCCTCCCTTCTTATAGCCCTTTTATTTTGGAAAACGCCCACATTTAAGTTCGCTATATTTAGCTTTATTGCAGTGATGATAGTTATGCTATAGGCAAATAAATCCAAGTAGTGGACAGTTACATATGAAATTTCAGCATGATGCTCATATTTTTAAATCTTTAATACAGGAAGTTTGGAGACCGAGTGTGCAGAGCAGACTGGGGATGAAAAGCTTCAAGATCAGAATAATGCAGAAGAGAAAATACTCTGCAGTATTTCAGAGAAAGCCTATAAGGCAGACCTAGAGGGGCATGGCTAGATGATCGTGCTCTCTATATGGCATGCCTAGCTTTTCTTCAGTAAGATCCTCAGGCTCAGCAAACCTGAATCTTCCTGAGTAAATAGGTGGCCCTAACTATTTTAAATGCACAAGGTCTTCTACATGTGACAACACACACATTGGCACATATTGGCCCTGAACCTTGGCAAATCTATTCCCTAATTCTCTTTACCAAAGCCCTACTTTGGAGGTTCAGCCTGGAAAAAGCTCCATATGGAGTAGGAAGGGATTTCAGGGAGCAACTGCAGAATCTGGGCTTTCATTTAATGAACATCTCCAACTCTTTGCATCAATAACAGCCTTCAAGAACCAAAGGGCCATCAACTGAGGCACTGCTGCTTCCCAAAACTGAAAACATCTGCTGCTGTTTAGTAGCTTCACCAAACTTAAGCTAGAAGTGCTTCTATTTCACTAGTTTTCACTCTCAACAGGAGTCCAGTAATTGGGGTAAAATTAGAAGTTCAGTCAGCTTCATCTAAAATAACCTAGAAAAAAAACTGCTTACACCACCACCATGCCAGTAGGAAGAGTATGAGAACACAAACACTGGAGAGTGGGACAGGTTGTCAGGCATCTGCAAATCCTCAGTGCAATCAGGATGTTTCTGGGTCAAAAGGCAAGGAGAAGTGAAAAAAACTTCCAAGATAGTTTGAGGGAGAGTAGAGGTGCAAGAAATCCAAGGACAGCACACTCACCAGAACCCAGACACCCACCTCTAACCCTCATGTCTGATGAAAGCAGAAATCTCATTCAGGGCACTCTGTTAGTGCAATTCCTGACTGACTCCCACTGATGCTTAAGAACAGACAGCAGCTGGTGCTAACTTTTGAGACACCATTCTTATTTTCTGTTTGGTCACCAGGACAGCAACTTACAGTGTAGACGCACCCCCTATGATAAGAAAGCAAGTGGGACAACTCTGGCATGTTTAACCAAACGGTATGTACTGGTGCATACCTGAAAGATCATGCTTGCTTTTAAAACTAGGAATGACAAATTCTTTCCCCTAGCTCAGTAAGGTTTGATGTCCCATTACACTGTATCCAAGTTCTGAATTATCTAATTTCAAACAAATCTACAAAAAAAATCAACTACGTGAGCTTCCTTTTACACAAGGAAAAGCACAGTAGGGTTTTGGGTTCCCCTCCCCCCCCAGCTGGTCACTAGAACAGCTTTTTCCACCTGAAATTCTTGCTTACAAGGTACCTTGATTCTTTTCTGTTACACCACAGGTACAGTAACGGTTATGTCACAAAATTCTTCAGATTACTTAACCTTAGATGATTTCCCAAAAGCTCTTAACATCCACAGGCTTCCCAGGACTGCCCTGAAGCCTAGTATACCCTTAAAAAGTATGAGATAAGAGTGCTCTGACATGCAGTTGCTTCAATCAAGATTCCAGGTGCCTGAGCATCACTCCAGTCAGCTTTACAGGAGAGCGAGATGCCACCAGGTGCCAGTGACTTCCTACTGGCAAAGTCTAATGGCTCCTCTTACCAACAGGCCACTTGCAGGACTGTTGTCCTGCATTACACAAGAGCTGGAAAACCACCAGCCCCACCACCTTCACCAGCCCAGCTTCTGATTTCATGCAGCCCAAGGCCAGCTGAGGTCCCACCTTGCACCCCCCACCGCCAACACCCCCTGCACGCCCCCAGCCAGCCTACTAAACCCACCTCAGCACAACCACAAACCTGACACCAACTGTTGTCATGAAAACAATGGGCAAGCCCATGCCCTGAAGCTAGATGGTATCTCAGCTCGTGTTTATTTCCACTAAATTAAGCTAGAATGAAAGATTTAGGGAAGGTTTAAAAACCTGTGCATCCTATCTTTAGCTACCAGTTGTTGCTCCCTGAATAAACTGATCAGGTATTAAAAAGGTACAGTCCTACTGACAAGCAACTGGGTTGTTTGTCACACGAGTGAGCCCTAACGCATACATCTTCCTCCACATCCCTCAAACTCACAGTTTTACAGCCATGTTTCCTAATATCTGTTCCTTTTCTCTGTGTAAAAGACAGCATGTGTAAGCACAGCAGACAGAGCACTGTAGCGAATACACAAACCAACCTCTCAGCTGCAGCAATTTTGAAGATGACTTGTAAAAGGCTATACTTTAAATATTTAAACTTAAAATACACTGCTGAAGTCCAATGAGCAGTGCATAAAACCCAAGTTCGGTACTGCAGGGAGTAACTATCTTATGACTTGAGCTGATCAGAAACTCCCCATCAGCCGGTTTTCACACAGCAGTAATTAGTTGAAAGAGAAACTTCTTTCCTGTATGTCAAAGCAGGGTTTCAACTCATGCAAGCACATGGTCCCCCAGGTGACGAGTAAATGTTGTGTCACATAGCTGTTCTAGTGTGGGACCAATAAACTCGTCAAAACCTTGAGGATTTTCAGGGGGAGTGTCCAGTACAGCTTGTTGTCTTGGTAGCACTACTGGAAGATGACTCATTTGCAAAGCTCGTCAGGGCCATGTGTATTCAGGTGTATTTCTATGTGCACAACAAATATGTCATATGATATGACTTATCAGCATATGTTTGAATATTCTCCTTTAACAGTGGTGAGTAGGTAATGTTTCTGCGACAGCTCAGTACACGTGTAAATAAGGCACCCATTTAGTCATTTCTGTCATTTTTGAATCACTAACCGAGGACCCATGAGAATTTTTATAAGCCAGAATCAGGCATATTACATTTCTCACTTGGCTTCATTGTCTGTAACAAAATAAAGATGCCAGGAAAGCATTCCTAATTTAAGCTTGTATCGACTTACAAGAGTTAAAAAAAACACCTTGAAACAACTGTGTTTTAGCTCTTCTTGATCACGCTACCAAACCAGAAGCCTCAAAACAAGTTCCAAACCCTCAGCCAGCAGCAGGTTACATTTGTGTACAGTACACACAAGGATTATTCCTGGAATGCAGAACACTCCTTGAAATCTTGTAAAATTGGACAATCATTGACTTCCATGCTTAACAAAAAAACATCAAAGCAGAACTGGAGAGAAGGCAAAGTACTGACATCCTGCCAACAATGGAAGCCCCTTCAAGGAACCGATCACTGGGGCAAAGAGAAGAAAGGAAAACAAGTTCAGGAATTAAGCTAGCTGCCCCATAACAAGGGGAACACTCACTGTAGGTGGGGGAAGTGTGTAAAATTTATCAATGACAAACATTCGGATTGTTGGAATTCCCAGCTCATCAAGATGGATTTTTGAGTTGGTGTATCTGGGAACTTCAGCTAACAGAGCATTAAACGTGAAATTCAGAAACTTCTGATTTGAACAGCAATCCAGTGGTTGAGCTCCCTGCACGCTCGAGCTACCATACGCTGGCTTACCTAAGTGCCTCAAGCGTACAGCTAGAGCGTGCTAGGACAGAGCTTGGCTTGGAAAATGACCTGGGTCTCGAACAGTAGGCTGTTCTCCGTTTCTCTTACTTTTAAAGTGAGCAGTACAGGGAAAGAGCTCCTCAGAGCAAGCAGGAGCAAGAGGAGACTGCTGGGGAGCAGGAGGGAAACAGGGGCAATTATAAACACACCCTGAAGTCAGCGACCTCCGCAGTCGCCACGCTCACCCAGGCCGCTGAGCTGCTTGCAGAGGTGGGCCACCATGCAGGACGCGACCCACCCACACCCCCCTGACCCTTCGTTGTCGGTCCCTCCCTGCTCCACGGAGCCACCGCTGCTGCCGGGGGTGTCCCAGAGGCGGGTTGGTGGCCCGCCACCGCTGCGATGGCAGCACCCATGCCACCTGCGCTACGCTCCCGCGCTACGGGCAGCGCGCGACGCGGATCTGCGAGATGTCTGGAGACGGGAACGCAGGTGGGCAGGAGGATGCGAAGCACAAAACAACAACCAAAACCCCTCACTGGTCTCCCCCCTCCCGCCACCATCCCTCGCCTCCCCAGCAGCAGCCAGGTGCCCAGTGCCCTGCCAGGGCCGCGGGTAGTGAAACC
>VYXH01007743.1:86954-226691 GCA_013397275.1 Burhinus bistriatus | reverse complement strand
CCTGCTGGCCACACTTTTGATGCAGCCCAGGATGCAGGGTTTTTTTGCCAACGTGTGTTATGTTTCTACCCTGACAGATGTGATTTTTCTGTTGGGGCTCATTTTACACTATGATAGTGACAATAGGGCACTGCAGGTGGGATTTCTGTTGTCTAACATGAGGTGCTGCGAAACCTCTGCCTCTCATTAGTGTTAACGAACAGTTTCCGCAGTGGAGCTGGGGGCAGCAGCTGGTGGCAGTGAATGGTGAAGGGACAGGTGCCACCGTCTCGCAAAGTGGGAAGCGGCCGGGTGAGGGATGCCAAGGCTGCTCTTGTGAGCTGGCTGCTGCTTGGCAAGGCGGCAGCAGGATGGGAGTCCCATGCCTGGGCAGTCTGTCCTGCCGCCTCGGCTGTCTGTCCAGCAGCATGTCTGCAGCTGCCAAGTGCAGGAGCAGTAGAGGGATGTGCCCGCCACAGGGTGCCATTGCTGTCCGTGGCACGGCTGGTCCCAAAGGGGACGAGACCACTTGACTCAGGGAAGGGCAAAGTACCGTGAAGGCAGATGCAAGTTCTCCAAGGCTTTCCCTTCCCACCTACGTGCATCTCGCTCAGCAGCACGCTGGTTTGGTCAGACTTGAACTTGGCACCGAGAGGCTGGTGAGGTGGTGCTGATACCTGCAGCGCAGCAGGGATTTATCCCCTGCGCTCCACGGGGCAGGGGCGAGAGGCTGAACGGCTGCGGGGCAGTGCAGCAGCGATGGTGTTGCTGGATGAACGTGTGTCCGCAGCCCTGTGGAGTCAGAGCACTGCTCCTGTCCCGCACACAGCAGCCTCACAGCTGCAGCAGCACAGACAAAACCCCGACAAACCCCAGCTAGTTACTTTACTACATAAATCAGAGACACTAAAGAAACAACTTTCCATTTAAAGCAGCTTAGTTTCACTTAGAAAATACTTAACAAGTGGCTAGGACTCTAAGGACCACTTATTCCACGTGTCAGTAATCCAAACGCTGCTTTATAGCTGCTGCTCAGCCCCGTCCGACCGGGAACGCAGCACCGAGCTTCACCGACGGTGTGGCTGTCCAGCTTTCCTCTCCAGGGCCCTGGTAGTGCCGAACAAGAGGATTCTTGTGAAGCCAGGAGGGGCCTGTGACCCCAGGGACAGCAGCGTTTATCTCCTACCTGTGGCAGGAGGATGGCTGCCTGTACCTGTCACCCCTCAGAGCAGGTTCTGGGGGCTGAGCCCAGGGCAATGCAACGGCTGACAAATCTGCCCGGCTGCTCCCGTCGGGGCTGCAGGGGGACTGCTGGTGGTCCGTGGATGCACAAACTACAAACCTGACAAACTAGACCCACCGCCCCAGGCAAACAGGCATAAATTTTAAATTACAGTAAGTTTTGCTCTTACGTTACCTGATGTCAGATATGACCATGAATGGTATTTTTCCTTTACCCATGTCAAACCTCACAGGGAGTAAGGTGGCTGCAGAAAGCACAGCAGGGCAGCAGCCCCTGTCCTGCTGACCAGGCAGCGCTCCCCATGCAGGGCTGGGCGAGAGTGACCGCGCTGCCCCAAGGGCTCTGGTCTGCGCTCGGCCAGCAGCAGTGAAGGCCATGACATCTGTGGGTCCTGGCCACCTGTCGCAGCAAAGTGTGCTGTGCTGCGAGGCTGAGCGCAGGGCCACACAGACACCAGGTATTTCTGTAAAGACCAGCACGGCAGCATGAGCTCTGGCCAGCTGCGGTGGGGGACTTGGTGACACAGCAAAGGCTGAGATACTCAATGCCTTCATGACCTTCATGTCTTTCCTGGAAAGATCTGCCTTCAGCTTGCCAAGGGAGAAAGACTGGAGCAAGGAAGACACCCCCAGTGGAGCAGGATCAGGTAAGGGAGCAAAAAATGGGACATGGACAAGTCCCTGGGACTTGTTGGGATGCACCCAGGAGAACTGAGGGAGCTGGCCGATGACACTGCCAAGCCATTCCCTGGTATCTTTGAAGGATCATAGCAACTGGGGGAGGTTCTGGGCAGCGTGGCTGATAATCCAGGGGGACAGACTGGAAAAGGGGCTGACAGGAACCTAATGAAGTTCAGCAAAGTGAAGTGAAGAGTCTTGCACCTGGGGAAGAACAACCCCAAGCACCAGTACAAGCTGGGGGCCACCCAGCTGGACAGCAGCCTTCCAGGAAAGGACCTGGGGGACAACAAGTTGACCATAAGCCAGCAATGTGCCTTTGTGGCAAAGCAGGCCAACAGCATCTTGGATTGCATTAGGAGTGTGCCAGGAGGATGGCACCAGTCTTTTTTTCAGTGGTGCCCAGTGGTAGGACAAGAGGTAACGGGCACAAACTTGAACCTAGGAAGTTCCATCTAAACATGAGGAGGAACTTCTTTCCTTTGAGGGTGGCAGAGCACTGGNGCTGTGAAGATGATGAAGGCACTGGAGCATGTGACATAGGGGGAGAGGCTGAGGGAGCTGGGACTGCTCAGCCTGGAGAGGAGGCAGCTCCAGGGGTATCTTATCAGTGTGTACAAATATCTGAAGGAAGGAATAACAATGAGGAAGCCAGGGTCATCTCAGTGGTGCCCAGTGACAGGACAAGGGGCAACAGGCACAAGGAGAAATACAGAAAATTCTGCTTAAGCATAAGAAATACTTACTGTGAGGGTGACAGAGTGCTGGAACTGGTTGCCCAGAGACGTTGTGGTCTTCATCCGTGAAGATCTTCAAAACCCTGCTGGACATGGTTCTGAGCCTCTGCTCTTAACAGTGGCTTAGCCTCAGCCATCCTGTGACTCTGTGAAACCTAGAGAAAGGAGCTGGGCTCCAAGCCCTCCATCAGCCTCCACCCACACCACACCCTTCTGCTTTAATAAGGGCCCTGTGCTGTGTCACGTGTGAAAACTCTCCTCTCAGATGCTTTGTTACAGGCTTTTTAATGGCCTGCTTTTGGTCTGCTTTCCCCACCCGGGCAAAGACCAAGGCATTAAGATGGGGGTGTCTTTGAAAGGATCACTACAGCCCACGGAGGCAAACAGGAATCTGATTTTTATCTCTAGGAAGAACTCTGACAGATGAAAAAATCTGATTTATCAAGAAGAGCTTATTGAGTCATTGACTATTGCTGACCACTAGAAAGGAGGTGGTTGGATTACTGATTTATAGCACTGAGTAATGTTTCTTAATATCTTACTTTCATTTACATGATTGCTTCAGTTAATGTTTGGGGAGGGGAGGTATTTGAAACTGTCACAAGACCTGGGCTTTAGCAGAATAAGCAGTAGTACAGCCAACACAATTCTGCTGGCAGATTTTCTTTTTATACACAACCACGAAATTAGACTAAAGCCTGCCAGGAGCTGTCATCTAAAGATGTAAAACTTCTGTAAATACAGTTTTTCCAATAGCAATGCTGTTGAGCTGCTGTAACACAGCTCGGACAGCATTACAGTATCCTGCCTGCCACCTTCTGTACTCATGATGGCTTAACTGCCACTTCCATTGTAAATCCTTTTTGTTAAGGATTTATAAATTGGCTGCATTCACTTGCTTCTCTCTGAAAGTTGGCACACAGCTCTCTCCCATGGTGGTTTTACCACATTTTACTTTGTTACTTGCTTTCTTTTTTTCCTTGGCTCAGAAGCACCACAGAAGTAGCATGACTAACCCCAGAACCATTAAATCCTCAGTAGAGGCTAAAACGCTACACAAATACTTTAACAAACAAGGAAATACGGGAGAACCTAACCTGTTATGTTACGTACGTGTTTTGAAGAGCTACTGCAGAACTTCTGGAAGGAGGACCACCCCACTCCTGCCACAGGAGGCGCGGGGCAGCCTGGGTAGGGCTGGTGGCACCTGCTGAGCTGCAGGTGAACTGAAGCACAGGGGTGGGCACGAGGCATCTGCCAGGGCACTGACTCTTGCCTTGATGCAAACCCCACGTTCCCCAGGTGAAGAAGTGGTTCTTGGGGCCAGTGGCTGCAGAGGTTGACTGACGTGCAGGCAGCCAGCCAAACGTTGTGTGGGAGAGGCTGGCAGGGTCGAGTCCCTGCCCTCTCTGCCCAGCTGTTTCCTTGCCTGGGTCATCTGGCTGAATGCCTGGCTTGGGTACCTGAGCACATCACACCACTGCTTCCACCTCTCAGGTTTTATTTGGTTTTGGTGGTGGTGGCAGCGGGGAGGCTGAGCTGACATAGGGAGCTCTTGGTCAGCTGAGATTAAAATGACCAACTTAGCCCATTAGTGTGATGGGTCCAGCTGTGAGGGCACTGCAAAGCGTGTTGTGATGACTGCCGTGTGACCCAGCCTCGTCTGCTTGTTAGGTACCACTTGTTCTTCCCATTAGCTCAGGTTATCACCCATCAGGTGTTGCTGTAGACACACACAGTTTGTGACCGTGACTCTTGATCCGCCCAGCACTGCTGTGTTGGGTCAGGCAGAAGCAGAAAAGGCTTTATCAACACAGGGGAGTTTGTGCTTTGACACTGGCAATAGTGTTGGCCTTTCTAGAGCTTTTGGTCATGTGTTCAAGCATTGCATAAAACAATGTTTATGAGGGAGGTGACAGACATACATGGCAAGGGAGAGAGAATTCTTTAGATATTATGGACCTAAACAAGCAGTTACATCATATAATGTATGTGTACTAGTACACATACCAAGAGCCTCCTGTGACAGCCTCTGCCCAGGGGAGCCACCTGCTAGAGCCAGCACTCCTGCACCATTTATCCATGGGCTGAAAGTGACTGTAAGGCTGTAAGTTCTGTCTGCTAATTCAGAGATCTGGTGAGTAAATTGTCTTTTGCAGCTGCCTCAGCAACTGTACTGTGGCAGATGGGGACCCTGTTTTAAACTCGTCTGTGAGCCCTTGGCACTTGGTGCCACTGAGGTGGAGTAGTGAGTTTGATTCCAGAGGAGTGGCAGATTTCAGCTGCAATGAGTAAGGTTTAAACTAAGTAATCATTCTAAATAAGAAACCTTTATGCTGCAGGCTGTACCTGAAAATGTTGGGAAGGAATTTTCCTTGCTGGCAGAAAAGCTCAGAGGCAGAGGAGTCCCAGTACCTCTTCATTACCTCACGTAGCTAAAGCCAGGGAGCTTGTTACACTCTACATCTGGCTAGTAAAGCCCCATTCCTCGTTCCCATGTTCAAAATTGCCCAGGGACATCTACTCTTAGTTCCTCTTTGGAGAAAAAAATTATAGCTATAGAAGGCCTTGTCTTCCAGATAAAAATGAGTATTTCCTGAGATTGAGGGCCGAGTGCTTAACATTTGGATGGTGTAGGACTTGTAAGGCCATCCTACTTTAGTTTGTAAGGTAAGATAAAATGATTGAATCATCTAGGTTGGAAGAGACCTTTCATTGCGTCAAACCATTAACCTGACACTGCCAAAACCACCACTAAACCATGTCCCTAATCTCACCTTTGAACAGATGCATAGTTAAAATAAAGGCCACCTGAGTGTATGACTGACCTTAACGTGCAAGATCACCAGATGAACACAGGACAGTATGATAGGGTGACAGAAACTTTACCTTTTGAGTTTCCTAGGGCCGGAGCCTCAAAGGTGAATGTCAAACACCTTCCCATGTTTGATCATCACGGTTTGCAAGACTGCCAGCAAAAGGGTCAACCTGACAGAAACTATAGCACAAAGCAGTTAATGCACATTATTCAATGGCATTCAGTTCTAATGCGGTTTTCTTGGATTCCTGGGGAAGCCTGATGCTTGTTTGCACAGGAAACTCTTGACCAACAAACATGAGAGCCTCAGGAGGAGGTGCTATGGTCATGTCCAGTGCAGATGAGGGATATCTAGCTCTTCTGCTTTTACAGTAATGACGAGCCTGGGCTATGTGAAGATCAGGGGCTTACAGGCTAATATTACAGAGGCAGAATGCTGTTGGCACATTCATTTCTGGCAGGAAACTTCTGAGAGGCTACATTACCCAAGGGTTGGGAGGTGAAAACTAACAATACCAGAGGCAGGCTTCTATGCAGGTTTCAGACTGGCTCTGCACAGTCTCAGAGCCCATCGCATGTGCCTGTGTCAGCCTTCGCACTCCAGGTAGCAAAGAAAAAAAAAAGCATCTAAATGCTTCCTTCCCTGCATTCATTCCCATGAGACTGTTGTGGATCCGTTGGTCTGGCCCACCTTTAGGAGGAGTTTCTGTTGGTGCCTTTATCTGGGATGCTCCCAGGCCACTAAAGGAAGGCCACCACGGCACTACTGGAGGACTGGTGTGGGCAAGGCAGTGGAAGAGGCAAACGCTGGTGTCCCATGGGCAGAACTGCCATCATGTGGCCACAATGCCGTGGAGTGCAACCTCGAGAGGCAAAACACCAGTGGTGGTGAGGAGCAGGGTGTACACGCACTTACACTGACAGCCAAGTCCCAGGCTTTGGGCTAAATCAGGGAGCAAACCAGTTTTTTTCAAGCTGAAATGCAAGGTTATAAATACCAAATTCCTTCAGTTACAGCAGTCCAATAGGAAAAAAAAGAGATGGACGCTGATGCTGATTCTCCATCTGGTTTTAGCTTCAAAGAGAAGCCTGTTCTTGGATTCGTGGTCATTCTGCAGACACCCCAGCTTACGCTCAAGTGAGTCAGAAGGGCAAACCTACGTTCGTAGTTCTTGGGCTGGCCTGGGCTCGCACACTGTGCCTTCCCACAGCGAGGGGCGCTTCTCAGGTCAGGTCCTTACATGGCTGCCCTCGGCCTCTCCTGGTCGAAACACTGTTGTGGATACAGCCACAATGTCACTGTTAAAGCCACCACTTAACTACTCTCCCATTAGAAGGATCCCAGTTCATGTCTCCTTGGCATTGCTTTAGGTTAATCACCTGTTCCATAGGGAAAAGTTTAGCAAGGAGGAGAGAGGAAAAGCAAGAGCTTTGAGAGGGACAGGAGATACCAATTTGAGGGGAGTGAGGAAAGGGAGGGTTATAGAAAGGAAAAGGGAGAAAAAGAGACCTCAAGAAACGGGAAACGCAGATGGGACCACAGGAGAGGAAGCAATAAGTAGTTGGCCGTGGGCACATCAGTCCAGTTATCTCCCCCATTCATTAAGTGAAAAGCTCTTTAGTATGGCCTCTAGAAGTCAGCTGTTTTTCCGGACATGAGACCATGTAGCTCTTTGTCATAGTTACAAACTACAGTAATTCCAATCTCTGTGATGCACCACACAAGGGTTTTCTAAGTAAGTGGACATACTTGCCCAAAGGACAGGCTGAGAGAGTTTGCCCATGTAGATACACCATTAAATGTGGCAGGGAGTCTGTATGGAGACACAAAGAAAGTGCAGAGGCAGAGCCGAGACGTATGGTTTGGAACAATCTCGGTTGGGTCCGGCAGAACAGTTAGCTGGATCTAGGAGCTCAGGCGTATCGCTGGGGCTTTCCACGGGACCTCTGCTAAGTTGCACACAGGCTTTGGAAACCACAGATAGCCCTGGTCTCTGGTGAGTATTTGCCTAGAGTGACTGGACCACTTTCAAAAGTTATGTTGAAGAACATCCTGATGATGTATATGATGTACGACGCACATGGAAAATAAGGAGGTGATCGGTGACAGCCAACATGGCTTCACTAAGGGCGAATCGTGCCTGACAAATTTGGTAGCCTTCTATGACAATGTTACGGCATTGGTGGATAAGGGGAGAAAAACAGATGTCATCTACCTGGACTTGTGCAAGGCATTTGACACTGTCCCACATGATATCCTGGTCTCTAAATTGGAGAGACATGGATTTGATGGATGGACCACTTGGTGAATAAGGAACTGGCTGGCTGGTCACACTCAAAGGGTTGCGGTCAAGGAGTTGATGTCCAAGTGGCGTGCGGTGACAAGTGGTGTTCCTCAGGGGTCAGTACTGGGACTGTTATTATTTAACATCTTTGTTGGCGACATGGATGTTGAGACTGAGCGCACCCTCAGCAAATTTGCCAATGACACCAAGCTCTGTGGAACGGTCGACACGCTGGAGGGAAGGGATGCCATCCAGAGGGATCTGGACAGGCTTGAGAGGTGGGCCTGTGCCAACCTCAATAAGGCCAACTGAAAGGTCCTGCATGTGGGTCAGGGCAATCCCAAGCACAAATACAGGCTGAGCAGAGAATAGATGGAGAGCAGCCCTGAGGAGAGGGACTTGGGGGTGTTGGTGGGTGAGAAGCTCAACATGACCCAGCAATGTGTGCTTGCAGCCCAGAAGGCCAACCGTATCCTAGGCTACATCAAAAGAAGCATGGCCAGCATGTCGAGGGAGGAGATTCTGGAGCCCCCAGCATAAGGACATGGACCTGTTGGAGCAGGTCCAGAGGAGGCCACGAAGATGATCAGAGGATTAGAGCACCTCTCCTATGAAGACAGGCTGAGAGAGTTGGGCTTGTTCAGCCTGGAGAAGAGAAGGCTCCGGGGAGACCTTATAGCAGCCTTCCAGTATCTGAAATGAGACTACAAGAAAGCTGGAGAGGGACTTCTTACAAGGGCATGTAGTGATAGGACGAGGGGTAATGGCTTCAAACTGGAAAAGGGCAGATTTAGATTAGATCTCAGGAAAAAATTCTTTACTGTGAGGGTGGTGAGGCACTGGCCCAGGTTGCCCAGGGAAGCAGTGGATGCCCCATCCCTGGAGGTGTTCAAGGCCAGGCTGGATGGGGCTTTGAGCAACCTGGTCTAGTGGGAGGTGTCCCTACCCATGGCAGGGGCTTTGGAACGAGATGATCTTTAAGGTCCCTTCCAACCTAAACTATTCTATGGTTCTATGATTCTATGTTACTTGCAAAGGAGCTGGGTAGGGAGTACATCCTCTGCAAATCTGTTACATCTCCTCCCATAGCAATTGATATTAAAAAGGGTACTTCACTTTTAGTTTAACTAGGTTTCTTTTTGAAGTAGCAGAATCTCTAATTCTGAAGAGTTTCAGCTTTAAGAGAATGGTAACAGAATAAATGACATTGGGGACTGTGCAACAGCTTCTCATTTCAACCCTCTCAACTGCGAGAAATATTTCATTCCAAAAAATGACCTAAGAAGCTTACCAGTACAGGGCAAGGGTAATCCAGAAAAACTGTGATAATGAAAAGTGTCTCCACCTTGTGATTTCATGTTTTATGCCTCCATTAAAAAAAATTAACAATACTTCTCTGAGAGGTTTCACTTGTAAAGAATGGTCTGATAAGGTAAGAGCACTTCAGGTCCATCAGCACAGAAAAACATCTGCAGTGATGGACATACAGGACTTAATCTGAAAATGTACCCAGACTCGTCCTTCATCGGATGAGTAAGAGGGCTTGGGGTTGCAGTGTGTGCACTGCACAGGGCACGCACAGAGGTGTAATACTCCGGTCAGGATGGGATGACTCTTGTTTGCACAGCAAAAATTAGATGCACTTTCTGAGTGCTGTAGGCGTTACACAAGACAGCCACTGAACTGTTCGGCTTTAAAAATGCCCTGGAGCGAATTAATGCCCGTAATCAACTCGAGCATCTCTGTCGATATCATGAATCATTAAAAGCCTCATTTGCAACCCCAAAAGAAAACTGTTCTCAAAATTAAGTAGAGCTCCCTGGCTACATACTTAGCTGAGATAAAAGCAGCAGGGCTGTGGTTGATGGATGGTTCCCTTTTAACATCATCAGGAGTGCCTGTTTGCTTAGGAGAGGGTCTTTGATCTTACCTCCAATTTTTAAATGTGGTAGAAATAAGCAATCTCCCAAAGAAGACAGATTTCACGGAGACTTCCTGGCTCACAGCACGGCCTCCCGTGTTCCATTTAATATTATGTTACTGCATTTTCAAACTGTTTGGAGGTTACTTTAGCGTAATTAATTCCAGGACTGAAACATGGCAGTTTGAGGGTTGCTAGTCGTGAGATGCAGACAGGGAATTTCTAAAGCATTTGCCAATTTGCTGCTGTGTCCTAACCAGAGTTTTGGGTGATGTGTATGTAGGGCGTTGCTTACCCAGAGATCAAAGAACCAGCCTCTGTAGAATCCACGGTACAACAGCAGCAAGCCATTTCAACATATAAGATGCTGTGTGCGTTAGGTGACAGTGAGACACTAGTATTTTTTTCATTTAAAAAAAAATTCACAATGGAAGACAAGTAATTCACAGGAGTTTTAGAGACTTTATTTATGTATAAACAATTTAAACACTTTGCCATAAATTATCTTTGCCTGTCTCTAGTCTTTGCTTAGCAGCAAATTAAAATTAATATAAAAACTCAATGAACAATTCATACATGTATATTACAAAAAAGTTCTTGTACCAAAGTTCTTATTTGACTTTTTTTCTTTTTTTTTTTTTTTTTTTTTTTTTTTNTTTTTTTTTTTTTTTTTTTTTTTTTTTTTTGTGGTGACTGTAATGTGATTGTCTCAGTTTCTCGACCAAACAAACACACTAATAATTTTTAAATCTGAAACAGTGATTGTGCCTTCTGGCTGATGTATGTACAGGGTGATCTGACGTGGTGCCCATTTGCAATAGTGTAACACAATGCCCACAGCTCTACTGGAACTGATACCAACAAACTACTGAATCTAAACAGACTACACCCTGTAACTGTGTTATACTGTCCACAATGGAAATCTTCAAAGACAAACAGAGTATGAAATTTATTTGTAGTGATTTATAGCCACCATTTTGAATGTAACTTTACACTCTGCCCTCTTTGAATAAGTTAAGCTTCCGGCCAGACAAGTGGAGGGTCAGAGTGCAAGTGTGGTTTTCTTACTTTTAAATATATTTTTCTTTACTATTTCCAGTGCGCTCTCACTTGCATTCTCATTGTCCTCCAGTTGCTACACACAAATCACCCCAAAGTCATGTTTTAAATGCACCTGTATTTTGCTTTAAATGAAAACCTCTTGGATATTTATCAAACAAGCAGTCTGAATCATCTGTGTTTCATCAGCTGGTTAGTGAAAGTGGCCCACTTGGATTTCTTAGTTTGCTCACGTGTGAATGGAGTGAGGTAATACAATACGAGGCCTTCTTTTTTTTTTTTTTTTTTTCTTTAGACCCAGAACAAGTGGGTAATATTTCAGGGGTACTTTTTAATTTGTATGGTTAGAGTTTTCAGTCTGGCTTTAGTCCACTTCAGGATGTGGTTTTTAATCACTGGAACAGTAGCATTTAACTCAAAAAATATGAGCTTTTTTGCCACTTACTATCCCAAAGTAGCTCAGCCTAGTGCCCCCCTTTAGGTCTTCATCTCCTTAGGAGAGGAGATAACAGTTATGACTACTGATTCATCCAGCAAAGGATGACAGCAGGTTAATTTGTTACCTCTTTCCCATTTCATTCTGTCTTAAAAACTGGATGTTGCTGCTACTGTCTGCTAGCTCTGGGTACTGCTCCACGGGCAGGACATAATATCCCTCGTAACCTTGAACCCTTCCCGTGTTCAGAAGCTGCTGCTTCTCTCCATCTGTCCATACGCGGCTGCCCTCTCGGCCATCCCGTGCCTTCTGCTGCTCTTTGGCCCAGGCTGATCCCAGGGCTCGCTGCCGAGCCTGGTCTAACACTCTCGCCTTTTCCTCGTCCAGCGTGTCGGGGCTCAGTCCGTAGCGGATGTTGATCAGCAGGGTGGAATACTGAAACTCAATATTCGTAAACCTTCGAGTCCTCCCATTGATGAGGAGAGTGGGCTGGGAGACGGTGACATTGATGCCGCTCTCCAGGACCTTCCGCCCGCTGGTCATTGCAAGGGTGACAAGGTCGCTGTCAGCTGAGCCTATCTTGACAAAGTAATGGGTATCCTTCCCCTCGATGCTGTAGTGCATTTTTTCCAGGTAGTGAGCACTGTTAAGGACAGAGGCAATCTTTCTGCTATCGTCTGTGGCTATGCTGGAAATGCCAGTGGTTACACGGCCTTCCTTCACAGCAAACATGATTCCTTTCCCAATGATAGGAGTGGTTGTTGCAAACCAGTGACCTGCTTTTTCTCTAATATTGGCATGTAATCTTTTAGATATGACCTGTCCCTCAAGAGCCATGAAAGCTTGGTTGTGTCTTTCTGTTGTCTGCTGAACTCCTGTAATTAGCTGGGGAAAGCAAAACAAAACAAAAGAACACCAAAAAAGATATAGATCTGAAAATACTCATTTCAGAGACTGATACTAATCTTTGCTTTGCTTTTTTAAAGGAAAGCCACGCAGTGAAAAATTTGACGCTATGGGAAGACCACTCTCAGTTACCCACCTCTATACATATCCTGTGCAGAATCAGGTAAATACTCATTTGGCAAATTATTTTGCTATCGGTAGTACCAAAAAAAATAACAAACACAAACAATCTATTAAAAGATGTCACTTAACTTCTGGACACTTTTGCCCAGAGACTTCAACCAGTATATATGACTAAAATGCTTATGAATGTAAGCATTTTTGAAAATAGATGAAATTTGGGCTTCAAAATACCAAAGCAATTTCTGAAGAGGAGACTTAGACTCTCAAATGAGTTTGAAGCCTGTGAAAGTGCTATGTTTAGGTTTGTGTCATAATTTCTGTTGTATTACCACAAATGTGAAGTAAGCCTAGCAAAGCCTAAGTTTGGAATTAGCCTAGTACTCTTTTTCAGTTTATTAAATGGGTTGGAATTTACTATAAATGTTGAAAGCATATACCATTTTCCACCCTTAACCTGACAAGTAAGTACAAATGCTGTAACTGAAGTTAACTGGAGTAACTGGAGTAGCAAACCAAAGCCTCTAACTATGAAAAGCATCAGACAAAAAATAATGAGAGCCTATTACAGGGTGAGAAGCAGAACCATTTCTTAGCAGTACAGCAGATACCAACCTAAGCTTATTGCAACACATATGTTATTAGGATGGTTTTACCAAAGGTATAACAGATGATAAATTACCCTGACAAAGTCTCTCTTTGTCATTGCTAATCAAGTTAATCAAGTTACAACTTGTGAATCAAGGAAGAACTCAATAAAAGACAAACTAATGACACTGTAATTATGATAACAACGAAGGCTGGCAAGAAAGGCATATGTTCATTAGTATAAAATCTAGCTATACTCACTTCATTTTACACTGAAATAAACACTTGGCCTTCTGCTGCAACTGCTGAAGAGCCAGCAGTTCTATTCATAGAGTGAGGCAAATTTATCAAGAAAAATAACTTCATATTTCTGCCTACCTGTCCATTTTCACATGCTTGACTCTCAGACAGCTCATATGGCGGTGACACAAAGTACATTTTTGCTCTAGGGAAACCAGGTATAATGTTGCTAAGCTGAAATCCAAACATCACCAACCAGCTTTTGACATCTAAAAATCAAAAGTAAGCAGGCAAGTGAGAAATAAATGTGTGTAATAAATACAAGAAATCAAAAAATTTAGGAAATCCATCCTTGACCTCCTTAATTTCAAGTAGCAGTGGAACTCAACATTTATATTACAGCATGGCAGTTTACCATGAACAGGCACAGAAAATACTGCTTTAAGTTTACTCTAAATAGTTCATCAGGGATATACCACCTCTTTCATTCTTTTTCCATTAAAGCATATGGATTATCTAAACATTTTCCTGTATGCAATACTTGTTCCATCTCTGGCACTTTCTGATGTGGCTACTTCAACCCATAAACTGTATTGTAAAATGGCGTTTTATTGCGTTAGTACTCCTAAAAACACCTGCAAAGTTCTTTGGGAAAATACATGGCTTCTCTTCTATGTCCTACTTCTACTAGCTGTTATGGGGTCTCGGGAGGCTCCATTAAATGCAGCGAGAAGCTAGACTTGTAATTCAGATGTCTAAATTTAGGTACCATGAATATCCTCCCCATCCCTCCCGGCCCAGTATGGAAAGGTAGGAGCTGCATGGGAAAGTTACAGCTCCGCTCTGGGGTGAGTCTCGGGAAGTTCCAGCTCTGGGTTCGACCAGTAAATCTGTCTTCATATCTATTTGAAAGAGTAAGTAACTCAATTAATAACAGTAATTCTCACTCAGCAGGTATTAAGAACTAATGATGTATTTTAGTTATCAAAATGATGTTTTTAACCAAAAAAAAAAAAAGTCCATGACCGCATTTTACATTTCTGTTTCCTGCTTCTCTTTTCTGGCCGTCACAGAGGTGACAATGTGGGAGCGTGGGTGCTTCTCATTTGATTTGGACCTATGTCCACGACTGTTTTTGTTTAAAAGTCTCTCCTGTCTTTTACAGTGGCCTTCTCTCCTCACTGGCCCTCAATGGCTCCTGATTGCCACTTCTTCGTGTGAGCCGACCTCTGTGTTTGACGAGACATGACTGTGGCAAGGCACTCTAGATGCAAGGGGCGCTGGCTGCATGCAGAGCCCCCCCAGGTACGGCATCTGCAGCAGGCAGGAGCATGACGGGCTCTGCCTGCTGCCCACAGGCATGCTGAGTGCCTGCAGAGCACCCGCCTGTATGGACAGACCTCCGGGACGTGCTCAGCCACAACACGGTGCCTGCTTGCTGTAGCAAAGCCCATTTTCCCAAAATTTTTAGCGGAGGTAATGTTACATCATAAAAAGTGTAATGCTTCTTGGTTGTGGACATTTGACAGCAAAATTTTTCTTTTCTTAGCCATTCTCACACTGAAATAAGTAGCAAAATACTCTTGCTTCTACAAAGATATTTGTATGTATCTCCCATCACATAGCGCCTACCATATTTCTCCTCTAGCTTTGGCAAGCACAGGGTTACTGCTCCTTTTTAAGGCTTCAATTTATTTTATGGTATAAAGGTATGTCCTGAACAAATTCACTTCAGCTGCCCTCATTCTGCAAAAAGAGAGGAGGACCTATATGCTAAGTAGTTACTATTTTGCTTAGCTAATGTGCTTTGCAGCACTGCACTTGCTACAGGAATTCCTTTTCAGCAAAACTTGTGAGTAAAGCAGTGTCAGGGTTAACAATAAGAATGGACTGGGGTGCAGAAGTATTTTTTTGTTGTTTTCTGTATGTTTTTTTTTTTAAACTATGACAACCAAGGTGCCACCATATCACTTTTTGTGCAAGATAATCTGTTTAGTCCATAGAGCAACAAATATTTTCATCACCAATGAAGTATTTTTACTGACTACAAGGTGTGTGCCATACTAAAATGCAATATATCTTCCTAGATTTCATCCAGTGGATGGATAAATTAAATGAATGCCATTTCAGAACATAGCAAAATATCATAAGATGACACTGAAAATCTAAATCAAACAGTGGTGGATGAAAATAGAAATTGTGTTGAATTTAGGACAACAGAATTTGATCCCAAGGTAATTTTAGTTACTGATATTTTCACACTATCAGATACAAATCACATGATTTTCAAATTGCAAAGTAGCTACTTCAAATTGCAAAGAACCTATGGTGTGTTACACATACAATTAGGTCCCAACGTATGAATGAAACTTGCTATGATTTTCTTTGAAGGAAACGCACACTTTTCTTGAAATTCAAATTACTGTTAAAATTAAGATAGCTCCTTTTTAAAAATGATATCACTGCTCTAATTATTGTATACTGCATATCCAATTCTGAAAAAAGCTTTTCCTGAAGACATATTAATTACCTTTCTTTTTAGAAATTGCCAGCAGCTAGTTCAAGTACTGTGTGATCTTACTAAGTGAAAAATTATTACTAATTAAAAAGAGGTTACAAGTTTTACCCAATTGTAACATACGTGATCAAAACTACTTTATTGTTTCTCTTTCTCAGCCCTACACATTCCATGAAATTTCTTAGTCTTTCAGGAGGTAATAATTTTAAAAAAATCAAGATATTTGTTTTAAAGACTGTTTGCATATTAAAAGTTAAGTGGGAAAAAGAGGTTTAATTAGATCCATTCTTGGTGCTAATTCACAATGTGCCCATGGGCTCAGTCAGCAGTTAATTTTGAAAGTAGCCCTGAACGGAAGAGATGCTGAGCAGTTCTGGTTCCCGATTCAGCAACTAACCTGCCAGTGATTCTTCTAGGTGACTTCATTTTTCTTTACGTAAAATTAGAACGAACGCATCTTCATGCAGTACTAGTTCAAAAGGAAGAGCACAATGGCCGTGCTGAAATTGAATATTTAGACAAAATTCACCCCCCTGGCCCCCTAATTCATTATGGCTTCTTATTTAACGCCCTTCATTCGGGGAGGAGCAGTGCCTAAGAATCAGGACTAGCCAGCCCTTTTCATAGCACAAAAAGGAAAATGGCCCAACCTTGATGGAAGGATTCAGCAAATGGCTAGTAAGGTGAAGCCTGATTTCTTTCCCAAATCAACTTCCAAACTGTAGTGTTATTTATAAGAAATGTACTGAAGTCTCACCTGTTACATAATTCTTTAGATCCAGTTCATTGCTGAGAGGGTTGTTACTCTTGAACATGTAAAGATTGAAAGGAGAGGGTTCTTTACCAATGTTTTTCCACATGGTGTAATCAGGAGATGTCCAGCGGCCAGCCAGGACATCATAGTCCCTTTGAGTAAAATGGACGAGTTTGGTTAAAGGATCATACAGCCCTCCATGGAACCCAATAACCAGCTGGAAATCAGGGTTAGAGTCGTAATAAATCTCCCCATATGCTGTGTACTGAAGCTGTTTGATCATGAGGCCATTGATGCTGAACACGGCTAATGGAGTGCCTGTGTTATCAGAGGCTACATAATATTCTTCCCCGCTGCTACTCTCCATTGCAAAGAGGTGGCCTTGCAGATCGTAGTACAAAGAGGTAATTTCTGAATTGGAATGATTGTAGACATGAGTTACTCTTGTTGGATTGTGAAGATCAGCATAAAAGAACTGTAGATGATGCCCCAGGTTAGTCTTACAGGAAGCCCTTCGGCCAAGTCCATCATAACGGTACTGAACACTCCACCCATTTGCTTTGTTGTAAGCTCTTGTCAAGAGTCCTTTGGAGTTGTACTCAAATACATCTGAGCCTCGCTGACACAGGAATCCATCATCATCAATTTTGTATGGTATGTCCCCTAAGCGCGTAATCCTGTCTCTTAGGTCATAGCGCAGAGGCATCAATCGGACACTGTTTCCAGGATTCAAGAGATGAAGGTTTCCATTCAGATCATAACTGTAACGCCAGGTTGGCCTATCATTTACTGCTACGCTTTGCAGTTGCCCATCTCCATCGTAATCATAGGTATACTTGGTTGTGTTGGCATATGGACCAAGTTTCAGTTCTCTTTTAGTTACCCTTCCCATGCTGTCATATTGTACAGTCATCCAGTACATCAGGGATCTGAACATTTCATACTGAACTTCTTTAATGCGTCCATGAGTATCAAAGTGCTTACTCAGTGTCATAACTGCTGTAGTAATAATTTGATTTATATCATAATAAATAACTCCAAATTTGCCAAAGTGCTCTACTTTGCCAGAAATCTCATCATAACGGTAAAGATCAACTGGAAGAGGCGTCTCACTTATTATGGGTTTGATGCTTGCGATTCGAAAGCTATTGTCATGATATGTATAATCAAACCTTGCATTGACCATACCTTCTTCAGAGAATCTGTAGATTTGTTTGTCAACGAGAGGACCAATTTTACGATAGCGGATCGTACAAGAAAATCCTCCGCTTTGCAAATTCACCATTTTTAGGACACCTGTAGTTTCATCATATCCAAAAGTAACTGCAGTGCTGTCATAAACAATTTCAGATAATTTGGATAGCTTTCCATACTTGTAGAAGACTTGTCGGCCAGTACCTAAAAATGATGTTTTCAAAATCCTCCCATCATCACTGTAATCAAAAATCACCGATGCATTGCTCTCAGGAGGATTATAAATATTTCGAATGTAGCCAATAGAGGTGTGAGTTGACATGCTGTGCCGCGCAACGCTAGGCATAGTAACAGCATGAAGTCGGTCTGAAGAATCATACTCGAAAATGTACTGTCGTTGACTCTGAAGCAGTAGTACCATCGACTATGGGGAAAAAATTAACACACAGTTACTATCTTTCAGCATATGACCTCTGAGAGGGTATTAAAGAAAAGTTTACTGAAAAGACACTAATGTTAAATGAATAAAAGAGACAAAAATACATTAGTTAGGGGCACAAAGCTGCTCAGGAATATTGTCAGATTGCCAGATGAGAGGATCTGCTACTTGGAAATCAATATGCTGACACTCCAGAGAAAGCGTAGGATAGCAACCTCTGAGCTACCCTCCCTTTAGTCAGACTTTTTTTATTTATTTTAGGGATGCAGAGGAGTTAGATAAATGACTTGATTTGTCTTTCAGCTAGCAGTTGTAATTCACAACTATTACTGTGAAACATGTGAGAAACTAAGCAGAGAACTTCACCTCTAGTTTGCTGAAAAAAACAGATTCAAAGACAGGAAAAGGAAAATAATATGCAGTCTTGAAGTATTTAAGACACTTCCATGACTGAAGTGTCTTAATTAGGCTAAGTAAAAATGCATTACCATGTTTTCATTTAATAAACAATGACTAGAGATGAATTACCTGTTTCTACTTCAACCTTTTGTCAGCTTTAGTCCCGTATTTTTGGTCTTGATTAAGCACAATTCATTGTGTTAGTTTATGCCATGATATGGCAGCCTAATTGCTTTCAGGAAAATATCAAAAGACACCAACTACAAAAATTATTTCCCATTAAAAATTAGTCAAATTCAATTGAATAATTGAAAAATAAGGAAATTTGAGATCAGGTACAAAGGGATTCTTAACAGCTGGAATACACGAAATTTTAGATAATTTGTGTGTGTGTGTGTAACGTAGAGAGCTTAAAACGAAGCCCAATAGTACTTTGCCTCTTTGTAGCCAATGACAGAAGGTAAAACAACATCACCTACTTTTTCTAGGTAGGTGTAGCTCCAAACTTTCCCATCTGCAAACATGCGTGATATGATCCGGCCTTGCTTATCGATATCTGTTCTTTCACTCATGGCACCACGCTGCAGCCCAGCCAGGCGCCCGTTGAAGAAATAAGATACATTGACAGCAGCCAGGCCACTGCTAGGTAGCCAAAGGAAAGGCCGTCCTAGTTGATCGTAAATTATCCTCAGTGTAAATTTCCGGTGATCATCATAGATTTTTTCTGTGCGTATGTTCCGGTCGTAATCAATGGACAGTAAATTCCTACCATGCACCTGTTGAATGAAAGAAGGCTCTACTCAGTCAGCAGCGGGCACTACATCTCTATGGACTTCCAGTGTAAAAACAGCACGCACAAAGGCCAAGTCAGTTCCCCCACATTTTTGAAAAGTGTAGGATGTCTTCCTATTAACTTCTATCCCTATTAACTAAAGCTTTTGCTTTCTGCTTCTCAGTATATTCAAATATGTAACTTTGTATATGGGTTTTACTGGGATATTTCCCGTAGCCCTGCAACATGGAAGCTGTAATCTTAGAGAGAAAGGCTTCCGTTACTGTTAGAACAGACAGACATACCGCACACTCAGGTCTTAAAGTGAAGAGTGTTAGCTCTTAGCAGAGAAATGAAGCATTTTGCATGGATGTAATTTTTCTACTTCTGCCACCAGTAGTTCTTAGCCTTTTTCCTTACAATGACTCCAAGTACAATAGAAGAAATTATAATTTTGTGTCTCCATTGAGGGTTAGCCATTTAGGTTCTGTAGCTGCAACACCCTGTTTATGAATTCATTCAACTAATGTTTTCTTCATTTACTTTCCAAATATTCAATAGATCCCTCAGCAACCTGATCACTTGGGATGGGTCTCATTTCTTCTGATTAAAAAACCTGATCATACAGGCTGGGAAAGATGGACTTCTAGTTTTGAGGAAAAAAAAAGTGCTAAATAATTAGGTTAAATATTTTTCTTTTTTTCCCATTTTTTTCAATTACAATTTTCAAATCAAAGTACAGCATGAAGTATTTCAGTCCCGGATCTTTTATCTTTTTAATAAAAGAGCAAAACAGAAACAAAGGTCCATAAGAATGCCAAGTAGAGAGGCTATGAGTGAGAGTGCTATAATGAGAGATACATAAATACATTCACTGGAGGCTAAGCCACAAAATCCAGGCTAATGCTGTAATCTGATGAAGCTTCGTAAGTAATTTAATTGTAGATGCATCATTAATAAAGTAGAAGTCTTTAAATTAGATATAATTTGAGAGCAATGACTACTTAAAAAGTATTCATCAGTTTCTGGGAATTTGTTCTTCAGTTTATATTTTACAGTAGCTTTGATTAAGCAACGTCTTCTCTTATCCAAAATTAAACTGCACATCAAACAATATGTAAATTAACCCTGAGCCTTTCTTGAGGACATAAAAGTTATTCTGAGATATTTTCACTGGCAGGGGTAAAACCCAATTCCCATCCCAACCAACTCTGTAGGAATTCAGTTACACAGAAAGCAAATCTAAAATTAATACAATTTTGTGTTTGTAAAGAAATAATTATTTCAAATTATCACTCATTATCCTAATTTTTTCCATTAATAAAATGTAGCGCTTTAACAGTTTGAATTTCCTCAGTGGGCAATTATTAGAAAAAGCTCTTTTCTGTAGGTTTTCCCGAAGGTTATCCCAGCAAGAGCATCTCCTGTGGTTCAAAGAAAAGATAGGGTATTTTTTTTAAAACACCTTGGTAAAACAAATCAGATTTTGCTCTCCCATTGTAATGGAAACAAAGCCAGGGAAGCCAAACTCAACATCAGTACTTTCTCAACTGGTTACTCTGGTTTTCTAAGTGCAGGATCAATCCTGATGACAGAAACATAGAAAAACCCTTTCCTTCACAGAGCTCTTGGGGAAGCAGAAGAGAGCTTCTCAAAAACATTTGGCTATAACGTTAAAGGGTTAGTGTATGACTGAAAGATTCCAATTTCTTAAGGATAGGCAGATTTTCTAAAAAGCAAGGAAAAAAAAAAAGTCTTTCAGAAACATTACAAACTGAATTTTAGCTTTTGGATTTTTGTTTATTTTGTTTTGTTTTGTTTTTTAATATCTGAAGCTTCATAAAGGAGTTGGGATTTACGGAGTTTCTTTCCTCCATTACAGTAATTGCTACTGTAAACTGCATGTAGGAAAGTCTGACTCAAGGTATCCTCCCTTTCCTCAAAAACATTATAAATATTAGTGTTTTTTCCATAGAAAACTAAAGTATTAGGTTTTTTTAAAATGATTATATAGACAAGAGCTATGCACACGCACAAATATGACTCGGAGAATAAAGAAGCACCTGCTTGGATAATTCAGTGACTTAATTTTCATTTGTAAAAATAAGTAAAACCAGAGAGTGTAATTGTAGTGTCGTATTAATTATATAGCAACCCAAACAGAATGACTAACTCCCACTCTTCCTGGGAAAACTAATAACACTATTACAAGTATTGTGGCTGAAGATTACCTAAGAACCTCTTTCTCTTTTGTTCCACTACCTACATGCGTATCTGGTTTTCCCATGGCTGCTGCTGCTGAAGAAGTGGCAGTAGGGACGAGCGCTTTGTGCCTTGGTTAAAGATCTTGCAACAAAAATCACTTACGTGACGCTGCACTGGAACAACTCTTCAGAAGGGTATCTTACCAACACTTTATCTGGAACTATCGCAAGACACTGAATGTGCGGTACGTAAAATAGTAGTGGGCAGTAAGTGGGATAACATAAAGGTGAAGTGTGGGTCTTCCTTTCTTGGCTTAATGAAGTCTGCCCAGACATGTTTGCAGAGGCCAACATGTACAGGTGTGATGTGCCTTCATCACGGAGGAGCAGAGCGGGGGGGCACAGGTATCAGCACTACCTGAAGAATCGTAGAATCATTGAATAATTTGGGTTGGAAGGATCTTTAAAGGTCATCTAGTCCAACTCCCCCGCAATGAGCAGGGACATCTGCAACTAGATCAGGTTGCTCAGAGCCCCGTCCAACCTGACCTTGAATGTTTCCAGGGATGGGGCACCTGCCATCTCTCTGGGCAACCTGGGCCAGTGTTTCACCATCCTCATTGTAAAACATTTGTTCCTTATGTCTAATCTAAATCTTCTCTCTTTCAGTTTAAAACAATTACCTCTTGTTCTATCGCTGCAGGCCCTGCTAAAAAGTCTGTCCCCATCTTTCTTATAAGCCCCCTTTAAGTACTGAAGAAAAGGGATATGGGCTCCCATAAGTACTCGTAAGAGGTGAATCCCGGAAAATAACAGTCCCTTTCAGTAATACTTGAATCTGAATTGGGGATTCAGGAGACAGCTCCCCATGCTCTCTCACTGCTTGTCCTGGCGCTGCGTTAGCTCTGCAGCAGTGCCCCCCCATCTGTGCCGCTATGTGCCACAGCTGGCCCAGCTGCCATAGCTGACCCTGCCTGTCACCTGCTCCCCCAATGCTCCAACACGCTTGCTCTATTTCATTCACGAAACAATTTATAAAGATGAATTAGAATAAATGAGATGCAAATAAATTCTATGCTTTCTCCCTCATTTTCAAATTTCATTTTCAGTCCACTCAACCTGTTATAATCTCATAGTGATTTTCATTTAAAAGAGCTAAATGGATATGTGATTATTGTTACAGGAACTAACACCAGACAATTAAATGTTGAGGTGTTGCTAGATAAAGCAGTGTTTTGATTTGCATAAACATGATGCAAGAAAACCCATCTCAGGCAAGGTTTCAGCTCTAAGATGTGTTTAACTTCAGCTAATTACCACAAGTACCTCTATTAAATTTTTAGTATTGAGAGTTAGGATTACAGCAATTTCATTTCAGGGTCCTATTTGTTTTTATTTTGAACACCTAGTCAAAATGCAGAGCTGATCTATTTTCTACTTACAATCAACTTCTGCAGGTCAACACATCAAAAATCAATTACACAGCCATGAAATTTAGTCATTAAGGATTAGCTGCTAATCTCATTCCATTTTTTGTCTAACCTTCCCCCTCTCCCCAATAGCTGCATTCTGAGCATTTGTGAGAATAAGGAAAGACTTGTTAATTCAACACTGTGAATTAGATGTTAAGCAATAGGAAAATATCAACATTTAACATCCGAGTCTTATTTTTTGTAAATTACTACATAGCTGTTTACATATATTGCATTTAATATATCATCTTGAACACACAGAACTGTATCTCATGTCCAATGATGTTGAAAGAATTATTAAAAGAACCAGGACCTGATCAGCACTACATTTGTTTTCTGCCCAGGATCTCAAAGCCCTTCCAAAACTGCATATATGGAAGCAGCCAGTGAAAGTTTAGATACTTAAGGGGTGAAAAACAGGCCAGCTAAGCACAGAATGGGATTAATCCGGCTGCAGCCCATCTTTAATTTGGCAGGGGATAGATTACATGACCTGAGTGTCTTTTTCATCCTATGCTTATGACTTTGTAATTATGGCAATTATTTTCCAATTGTGCCATTTGGGAAGGGGAATAAACACAATATGCCTGTCTCAATGAATCTGTAGGGGGATTTTACAGAAGCAGAACGTAACCGCTCAAGCTGTAATTGCATTTGCTTCCCAGGACTAACTGTGGTAAGTGTGCCACAGCATTTTTACAAATGGTGAGCAGTTGGATTTTTTTTCCCCTACCTTCAGAAGCAGACTGACTTGCAGCAATATTCTGGGTATTTTTACCAACCCCTTTTGGAATACTTTTAGTAATGAAGCTTCTATAGCTGATTGCAGCAGATGATCCCATGCAGTTAACTGACCTCTCAAATAAAGAAAAGATTGTCATACCAAAGACAATTCCAGAGTTGTACATTTTTAACAAGTAAAAATAGGAAAGACATATCCTTCAAAATGGAAAATTAGTTTTCTGCTCACAGAAGAAAAGAACATTCTTGTAATGACAGATTCTACTTACCCTGAGCTTTCTTCCAAACACAGTCACTTTGCCTTTAATCTGTTCCTTTCTCAGACGCCATTCAATTGAGTTTAAACCATTTTCCATTGGTAGAGAAATATTACATCGTCCTATGGTGGGAGTCACAGTCCCAGCCAGGACATGAGGTTCGCTGTGAAAGCTAATGCTCATGCCATTGGCATACATCACTCTCAAAGTACCATTATTACAGAGCTGGTAGCTGTTCCTCACTTGATCTACAGCAATAATGAAAAGAAAATAATTTAGCTACTCCAGTCATAAAGAAAACATATAGCTTAATTTGATTGTTTTTTTATTGCACTCCTGTTGATATTAAATGAAGTCAGCCTGCAATTACCATTTACGTGGTACTATGGTGGAAATTACAGATGTTACTGATTCATGTAAAGAACAGTAGTGTAACAGTGAGCCTGCAGAGAAATACTGTGTTTATTTCATTATGTTTTCCCTTTAGTCTTAATTGTGAATCAAAATGCACAGTGACAGGTGTTCAGCCACGTAATTTATTTCTAATATGAACAAAACGTCCTGAAAACTTAACTGCTGAATAAACAACAAACCATTAAACTCCGGGACAAAAAAAAAAAAAAAAAGACTGCTGGACTTTTTATGAGTGAGAAGAAGTAAGCACCTATTCTTTTCCTTTCCCTCTGTTTAAAAATTGTCTCCAAGCAGAGGCTTTGTACAGAATTACAGTTTGGCTTTAAATCCTCAAGGTGTGAGGCTCCAGTAATGCAAGCTGGCAGCCACAGCCCTTTACTTGCCTGCCTTCCTGCCACCCCACCAGAAGTGCACTAGCCTGATGTGCACACCTGGCCTTTTGGCTGTCGGAGAAGAGTTACAAAAATAATCCTGTACTTTTATGGCTGTGCAGTTCTCCCCCTGTGTGACACAGCTAAGTCCATTCTCAGCCAGGATGGAGCGTGACAGTGTGCAACTGTCACCAAAGCATCAATATTTGTCTGACAGAAGGACAGCATCCACATAATTAATCATGTGGTATAAGAGAAATAAAGTCTTTGTAACCCGACATGCCACAGTATAATAGTCTATAAATGCTGACATTTATGTCAGGAGGATACTGTTATTCCATGATGATATTCTTATTCCAGTGCCATTATATCTTAATTAAAAAAACCCCATCACTCACCAAATTCCTTTCAGTCTGCCTTTGATAACTGATCATTTTCGTTTCATCAGATACAATGCCTGGGTGGTGCTGGAAAGCTCTACACAAACATTTAACCACCTTGTTGCTGGTCTCTCCTGCCATGCTTGGGCTGTAACACTGTTCTCGGAAGCGCTAACTGTGGCACAAGATCATCCACTGCCCTCATAGCTCTACATTTTATTTAATGGTAGTGTATAAATTTGGAAGATTTCGCTTCGAATACTAGCCGGCTACCCGAGCCTCTCTCTCCACAAGGATCTCTACCCAGGCAGCCAACATTCAGCAGTCGGACTGCATCTCTGTGGCACTGAAGTCAGAACCAATTTTGCAGTGACGTACAGTGAAATACGCGAGTGGGTAAAGTGATCCTGACCTAAGAGGTAATGGCACGACTAACTTACACCAGCAGATAACGACCGTACGTATTTGACAAAAAGCATGACTGTGAAATGTCTCTTACCTGTCCTGAAGACCTGTCATTTTAGGAATAAGCTTTATGGGAGTCTTTCTTGCAAACCTTACATGTTTTTCCCCTGCTCATGAGTGTACTAATGACACGAACCTTTTTGCTAATTGCTTTCTCAGGTTGTGTGTGTGGTTAGGAGATGTGCCGAGAAGTGTGCTTTGGTACCTTGAACAACTGTATAGGAAGCCTCCACAGAGGAGAGATTTGTGATGACCGTGACATCGTCATCCCGATTAGAATTCTCAATGTCGATGGTAATAGACTTTTCCATTTCTCGATGAAGGCTAGTTACCACTCCAGTGGGACGTGTTACATTGGTCAGACGCCCTTCATGATCATAGCTAATAGAAAAGTTAGTGAGAGCAAAAAAGCATGAGGATATACGTTCATTTCAATACCCAATGTATTAATAATGCACCACATTTGTGCAAAAAACCCAGAATGAACCAGATTTTCAAGAACATCCTGGCCATACCTATTTCTCTGTTCTTGAAAGAGTCTAAAATGATGAAATTACAATTTTTAGAGATACTGATCTCAACTACATGAGTGTAAATCCAGGCTAGCATCTTTTAAATTACTAAATTAATTAATTAAATTATTACGGATATAGCGAGTGATATTTGGCTCAAACAATTGTAATTAGTAAATTTGTCTCTATTTTGATAGCTGCATTTCACTCTAAGGAAGTGGATTTATGATGGATACTACAATATACAATTGCATACACTGCATATTTGCAATCGAATACTTAGTGGAAACTACTAAGTATGATCTTAAGTGACATCTCAAGGAACAAACTTGCCATAAGAGATTAAAAAAGACATCAGTTTGAGAACACAATAATTTCATTTAGATCTTATCTGTGGTAATGAACTGCATTTTGGGGTCAGTATTTTGGCTCATAAAGATGAATGATGAGAAGTTAAAGCACAAGACAAGTTGGAGTTGCACAAAGGGCAGCAGTCAGCACTCACAGTATACCTTAGAAGATGAATTAAGTGCTCCAGAGGCATAAAGATAAAAAAATAAAAGAAAAAGGGGTCTCCATGAGTTTACGGAGTAAAATTTATTTAGAGGTATAAAGCCTGAGGAGGAGGGAAAAGAAGGAATGCTGCCTGTTTCTCCCTTTCCTTTAGTATGCTGTATTTGTGTGCATACGTATGCTAAGGAAGCAATCCCTTGGATCTTAAGGGCAAGAAATGGGGACCTGAAACAAAATCAGGATGCCAGTCTGACACTCTGCTGGCTGCAATTCTCTACTTGTGCAAGAGTCTCTCACCCAGCCGCTACCAAAGAGTGCATACTTCTAAAGAGCAGAAAGGCAAGAAAAAATGTCCTGTGTAGATAAAGGGAAAAGTTTAGGTAGAGATTGAAACCAACTGGTCATCCTTCGAATGTAGAAATCCAGGGAGCGGGAAGCCTGGAAGAGAACTGGTAAATCCATTGCACTGCCTGAGAGTAACAGAAGAGAAGAGGAGCACATTTAGTATCACGGAGCTAGCCGAGTTCTTTGTACGTCGTGGTTAGCTGTAAAGATGAAAAGAAATCAGTGCTTTCAACAGGACTTTTTACAATTAAATCATTCAAAAACCTCAAAGTAGGCCACCTGAACTGTATAGGATATCTCCAAAATTAATACACAAATCGGCTCCTCAGTTAATACAAATACAAAATGTGCCTTTCAAATCCACTGCAAATGGTTGCACCCATTCAACTGAATATTGAGGAAGAAGGAAAAAAAAATCACCTGTGGAGCAACAAGCCTTACCAGAACCAATGGAAGGATTAGGAAAGAAGTAAATCAATAAAACAAAGCATCATGCAACCTAAAATGGACCAATAATAGTGTTCATTTAAGTAGTTCTCAGGATCAAATAAAGATTAAGCAACATGATTTTTCTTAATGAAAGTGACAAGTTTCTACTCATATGTAGATACATATAATTTTCTTTTTTTTTTACCATATCAACAAGATACTGGATATGATAATATGTTGAGGTAATCTATGAAAGCGGGTTTGGTTAAGTCTATATAAAGGTCTTCACGAAAAATATTGCAAAGTACTCATAAAGTATAGATGAGGGAAGAACTTGATCCAGTCAAGCATCCATCTAGCATGGAAAAACAGAAAAGTACAAAAAATGGACAGTTTCAAAAATCTAGAAGGTTAATAATTAGTTACACTCTAAGAGTCTGTATGTGGACCACTTTGGTATGTTTAGCGATTAGCAGTGTGATGAAGAGAATACTTAGGTGTCAAATATTACAGAAGAGACAATGTTAATTAGGACAAACTAGAAAAGTCCATGAGTGGCCTCTGCGTGACTATGCAGAGCTTTGTGAACATCCAGAAAAATGGCTGGTGAAATTCCCCATCAGCAAATATATTTTAGCCAATGCAAATGAGACATTAATTTAAACTCTTCATTCACATTGCTGGGTTTTTAATTAACTCAGGAAAAAATCCTGGGGATTGCTGTGGGCTACTCACTGAAAATCTCTGTTCAAAGTGCAAGGGCAGCCTAAAATGTAAATATGGATGAGGATGTACAGAGACTGAAACAGAAAAATGAAAATATTCTAATGCCATTTCTAGAAATCAGTGTTTCGCCTCCCGCCATGGGGCATGTTTCCCAGTGCTAGTCACAATTTTCAAAATCAGCAATGGCAGAGATGAACAGGGTTTATAACCAAGTGATGGACACGCTTAAAGTGATACATACAAAAGTACCCTCTATGAAGATCTGCAGACCATTTAGTTTACGAGCTAGACATATAAAAAAAATCACTACTTAAATGATATATACACACTGCAATACCAATGAATAAAGAAGGCATTTCTACTTTATCCATTGCATCAATAAAATCCTATATAAAAAAAACCCTTAAAAGTAAAAAATTTAAAATTAATAAACCGTAAACCTTTCAGGTGCTACAAAATTTTGAAGTGATATACTATTGAGTTTTTTTTTTTTTTTAACTTATGCATTTTGTGAGACCAAGTGCTTAGCAGAATACAACACCCAGACATTTCTCTGAATAATAAGAATAAAGATATAGAGGAATGTAATGGTTATATACCTTTCTTCTTCATGATATGAACCCGGGTCTAATGAAGTAAAAAAAGAAAATTTTCCAATGGAAAATATACTAATGGACCTGGGACTTCTTGGTATCTTCTTCAGAAGCAGCCACTACATATGACAGTCTATGACACAGCATCAGGCTAGATGAATCGCATCTGATCAGGCAATCTATATCTTCAAATGAGGTGGGTTCTGGATACACTGAAATTCCTGAGCTTTTGTTACTGACTTCAGTTAGAGTAAGATTTCATCCCAAGTTTTTCTACTAATAAAATTACAAGGGGAGAGATCCTTTCTTAATCCCAGTATCCTAAATAAACAGCATCTCCCTGAGCCCATTACAAACTCGCTAACATATTGCTAATTGTGACCAAGTCTGCCTGAGCAGGCAAAGGTTTCCAAGACCGTAGTTTCCAGGCCAGTGCTGGGTAACACCAGCCACTGGCGCCCCAGCAGACAGGAAAGCTGTTGGCCGCTTCTGCCTGCAGCCTGGAGATGGTTCTTGACAGCCCGGCGGCTCGCGTGTGCTGGGCTGCCAACACAGCTACGCAGGGGACGTGATGGGCATCATATAGCTCAACCGTGAGACACATCTGAGCATTTGTAACCTTCTCAGATAGCTGCACATATCTGACCTGTGCATCCCTTCAGCAGCCTTATGATAAAGCACTGCAGGCTGTTCTCCCATGTCCAATATTATGGCACCTCTATATCTTATCAATTTTTATTGCCAGCTTTCTGGTCTTTGAGGTTTGAAATGTGTCCTGCTTGACAGCTTGTAGGTGGGAGTAGCTAGGACACTGCCATACAGAGCACTGCAGAAAGGAGTGAGACAGCAGCTTTTGACTTAGCACAGAGCAGGGCAAGGTGCAGATCCACATATATCCTTATTTTCTATCCCTTATAAAAAAGAAGCTGATTCAAGAAGAAAACTGCAGCATTCTCTTAGGATGCTGCCAAGACCTTGCGGAATACTACTGAGGACCACATCAAAGGTCCGTGCTTCATGCCCAAGCCCAAGCTTAAATTACCCCATGTGAGCCTGCTGTTAGCTGTTACATTATTTAAGAGCCTTGCTTGTTCCTGCTGCAAATGAACTCTGTGCATATACACATGCACTATATATATATATAATATACATATGGAGTATGTATACACACACACATAAAAATAGTTTGTGTATGTGTTTCTCTGCATATACACATGCACACCTAGATATACTGCACAAATTCAATACTGTGAGCACTTTCAGGGTACAGTTTCAGATAAAAGAGAGGAATATACCCAATAAGATAGCATGGCATTTCAATGTCTGTTTGATATAAATGCACTGAAATAAATTTTTCAGAAGGGTTCCTAAACTTTAGTTCATGTATTATTTTACTACTAAAAAGTTCTGCTGCCATATTAACAATTTTGATCTGTATGAATGCATGAATTTAATGGCACAGAAAACTGTTTTGTTCTCCTTACAAACTCTCATCGGCTAAGTATTTCTTTCATCTTCAATTGATATTATCTTACAGCTACCAAAATAAATTGCATAACGATGAACACAGAATTTTCCCATTGGAAAAGCTTCGAAGAACAAATATACACCAGAAAACAGTACTGAGTGACTGTGGACTGTGATTGTTTAGGTTTGTAAATTTGATTTAAATAGTGCTCATAATCTTATTAATAAACCCCTCAACTGTAGGGGTACATGAGATGACAGGGCATATTAAGGAGATGTTTCTATCTTTCTGATATTTTGTAACGAGTATCTTGAGTGCACCTAGCTACGTTCTAGTCCTCACATAGGGTTTTCCATGCACATATAGAGATACATATCTTCTTTTAACGTCTTTGTGAATGGCATTTTATGGCTTTTTTTTCTAACCTAAACCACAGTCACCCTGTATAGTTTATTTTACACATGCACTATAAAGAAAGTATATGCATTTTTAATGTAAAAAAAGTCCATACTGGCCTCTCGTCTCTGGGCTCTATGCTTATGAGAATATATGTACAAATCTGGGAAAAAGTAAGTTATTTCCTCTGTCTCATCGAAGTTACCAATCATCTAAGACAGTACCTCAGGCTGTACTATTTAGATCTAAATATAGTACTTAACTTCCACTGACCTGAGGCAAGGGTTGCGCATCTTTTCTTATTTGAGCTTGGAAAAAAATCTGGTCAACATGTCAACACTATATATACATTAAATTGTACTTTCAGGTGCATCTCAGTAAGACATCAAAGCACCTACCTTCTATATTTACTTTGGAATCGTAGTACAATTTTTCTAATAAATCATGCTAACTTAGTACTTCATGTGATTCTCAGCCACTGGTTATATCAGTTTTGTAACTTGTAACTTGCTGACGACCTTTTTTAATGTTTTATTGATTTTCATATAGAGTTTTAAACTACTCTGCTACTTAATTTTCTACAATTAATTACTGGTGTTTTGAGAAATAGCTAGTTTATGTGACTTCTGATCTGAATCTTGCGCTAGCTATTGAGGAAAAAAACACAAAAAAGCCTATCTAGAAGGGCATCCACATCTCATCAGCAATAATGTGAGATTTTACCACTGTCTAGTACAGTGAGCTTTTCCTTGATCTTGTAATCAGCAGGTAATACCTTCATGCATTCACATAACCGGATTATTTTTGTAACTAATGTGTGGTAAAGAAATACTCTTTGCAAAATATTAAGGAGCAAAAACCTCCACATCTCTACCCACAGCCTGGATGAAAAATCACAGTAGTTCAATTTCCAGGGCCACATTAGAAAGGGACCACGAGAGGGCACTGCTTTCCTTTTTACGGCAATGAAACATGGGCAAAATACTGATGTGCAATGCCGATTTTGACGTATTTTGATCAGATTGAACGTAGTTCTTTTTATTCCTGCATTACTTAAGTTTTCTCTAAAAAGAAAGAAAGTGATGGCCAAGATGAATGTATTAATAACCTAAAATAGCTGTGCATTATTGCTAGTCTGTAACCTTAAAAATAAGCCTACAATTTAAAATTAAATATAAAGCCCTATTCATACCTTCTACCCACTAATTTGAGAAACGGTATTTAGTAATTATTAATTAACTATTTCAAACACAATATATGGCATCATACTTGCCACACAAGTTATGTGTATTTTCAATATATCATTTAGCTTCTATTTTTAAAATTGTTTTGATCAATAAATGGCAATAAGACTACTAAGAATGGGATAACGACTAATAAAAACCTGACTAGTTTTTCTAGATTTTAAATATAGTTCTGAACTTCCTTTGTGATGAATTTCATTTCAAGAGGAAGTTCTGTCTGTTTAATCTATACGCTCATGAACACCAGTGTGCTTTTGGGTTATCTACAAATTATGAAAGTTACACCAGGGGTCTGACAGATAGCTGGGGATCTAATTTCCTCACATGTGTCAAGAAAGAACAATCAGTGAAGTTAATCAACATTTTAACCACCACGAGTAATACATGAGTCTAAACAGAAAGGTATATAATTTGAGTTCCAAAGGAAACTGCAGCACTAGGGTTTCTAGAGAGATGCAGCTCCGTAGGAGCCACAGATTGCTGGGGGCTGCTCTGGATGTGAGTTATCTGCAGCCTTGCTGAGGACTAAGAGCAGGGGCCCAACCTGGGAAATCACACCTGGCTTTCTGAATGCGGTACGCAGTCCTTCATGCTGGAGGTGGGTGAGCTTCCCCACTGGCCTCAAACTGCAGGCAGGAATTTAGGTGGTTTCGGTACCCACCCAAAGGCAAAACTGATGAAATCAAGAAGCCACTTAATCATTTCCAGTATCACACTAGACTGAGCTATAATGGCCTTATTCAGTATCAGTGAAAAGCCTACCACAAATTTCAGAAGGGTCAGTTTAGGGCCTACTCACTACCATTTGCAAAATAAATGTACTCTTAATATATCCAAAAACATTCTTACTCATAAAATGTTGTCCATCCTGTTTCATCACTCTTCGTTGCTAAGAGACCACTGTTTCCGTTATATGTCATTAATCCGAGCTCCAGGGTCTGTGTTGAGACTAGTTTGAGTCCACCATTAGTGCCAACAGCCAGCGTGACAATCTGATTATCCGGCATCAGTAAATGGCGGGGCATCCCACTGGCATCCCGACGGACCTTCAAGGAGTTGCCATTGTTGTCCATCACCTCCGTGACATCGTTATCGCTGCTATAGGTGAAATTGTACAAGTACTCCCCGGTAACAAGGCTGAGAGTGTACTGGTGAATCCCATCAGCATTGAAGACATACAGCTCCTGTTCTCCTGGAGATGCAGCTTCATATTGGTTAAAAGAATTAAGAACGGGCCTGTTTTTACTGACAGCCCTAATGCGGATATTTCCGAGATCAGCTATGTAGATGGTACCATCTGGGGCCACAGCTAAGGAAGATGGTGAATTTAAGATGGCATCAGTGGCATACCCATCATCCCCAGAATAGCAATTACAGTTGACATCATTTTTGCAATCACAGTCTGAAGCTGCCCCTGCAAGAAGGCATATTTCTCCATTGGTAGTTACCTGGCGTAGCCGATTAATTTTTTTTTCATCTGTCTCACTGATGTAAAGAACTCCTGTGTGTGAGATGGCAATGGCACTGGCTGATTCAAGTGCAGAATGAATAGCCAGTTTGCTAAGAGAGTAGTCTATACCAGGAACCTGGCAGTGCATGGGGCGTCCAGCAATAATGCTAACTTGATGATTTTCTGTGATCCGTAAAATAACATTGTTCTCTAGGACATAAAGTGAGTTGTCCATGGGATTGACAGCGAGATCAGTAGGCCACTCCAGCCGTACCTATGAGTTGCACAAATTATTACTGTAAAACTCATAACTGAAAAGTACACTTCTAGTGTTTAAAATTCCATGTGTAACAACAGCAAATTAGTGAGTGGTTTATCAGCGTAAATCATGAAACCGAGTCATGAACAGCAACTATTTCAAACAATGATTTTGTTTTTCGGAAATATTAAAGCTATGTGCAGTGGTAACTTTGGCTAATTGTGTTTCTGCGCAACGAATGAATGCTACATTGTGGAAGCTCTACAATAATTACAGAAAAACAGGCAATTAAGACAATAACTCCCATTATCTCAACCTTATTTCTCTATAGTTGCATAAATAACCCGTGTTAGCCACAGTAAAAGGATCGTTCACTCATTTCAGAAATGAATCAAATATGCTATCATCTTGTGCTGCATAATGTATTTCTTAAGTGGCCAGGCAGTCATCCAAAACAGATGCCCATTCTCTTCTAAGGCAGAGAAGAAAATAAATGCAGTAAGAGTCTACCTGGGTGACATCCATGCTGGAATCACAGCTGAGAGGTCGAACAGCAGTTAGGTCATTGGAGCCCAGCAGGGTTGATATAATTCCGTTCTGATCCACTTTTCTAATCATAGTGGCATCAACAAAATACATGAGTCCATACTTATCCACTGCAATTCCTGCAGATGTAAAAACCAGGCATCAGTGAAGGACTGAGGCTCCTAGCTTCAAGGCAGGCTTCATTTTATTAACAAGTTTACAAGATGGTGACGTTTCACAGAATCACATTTGGTCACTTCCCCTGTTCTTTCCTCCCTTCCAACCTGAGCACATGTCCTGGAACCCTCCAAGTACCTGTAGTTCTGCTGAATAAATGGCATCAAGCAGGTTTATCCTTTGGGGCTTTAAAGAAAAGAAAGGCACAGAAATCCCCCAAACATGCCAAAGAGCCAGCAGAATGCATCAGCTTATTTCTAGATTCAAACTCTGTATGATGTATTACATAAACCCAATTAAAAAAAAAAAAATTATCTCCTAAGCTTTAATCTCAGAAATTTGAGGTGTTGCTTTCTTCATCTCAAGGATCTAATAAGGATGAAGAATTTTTAGAAATCTTTTAAAATCGCTTTTAAAATTTTGAAAAATTAAGAGCACATCATATTCTTTCAGGATGTTTTTTAATTCTTTGACCTGTTGCAGTAAGGAATATGGAAAGAACATCTGGTGTTTCCAGATGAAGACACACGGGTTTCCAGCCTAGAAAAAAAGGGAAGGGTCAATGCCTGTCCCATTGGGAGTCCTTAGAGAGGAAAGGCACAGATTGAAAGGGTGCTTCCTTGGAGGAACAGAAGGATGCTGCTGCCTGTTGTGAAGGAGGCCAGGCTTTTCCTCACTTGCTTTTCCTGCTTTGATTTGGCGCACTGCCTTGTCCGTTTCTTGGGCTGAAAATAAAATATTGATCTAAAAATTTTGTCTTCAAATTGTTATAGTGCTCATCCTATTGGCCAGTGAGAGAAGATATAGCTTTATCTTCTTAACTTCTGTCTAGAGCCTTAAGACATGCAAGCAGGTCTGTCCTGTTAATATACTCTGCATGTATTAACTGAAACTATTACAAAGAAACAGGACCTTTCATTTTTATTTGCTTTTACAATCATCTAGCTGTTTTCAACCACTGCGATAAAACCCAAAGATGTTTGAAACCCCTGGCAGCACACCTGATTAATTCATCCTTACAATTAAGATGAAACAATTGAAAAAAAATTTAAAGATAAATATATCCCCAAATCTCTACATCATCTTGAAAACATCTTGTTAAAAATTAGAAAACAGATAGGGAAAAAATCCTTGTACTGTTCCTCCCCCTCTGAAGAGAAAGGGCAGACATAGAATAAAATCTCAGAAAAAAGCCACAGCAGGCAGTTTTTCTCCCCAAAGACTGTATCTCAAACAGTAATTTGTTTCCCAGTTTACATGCTTGCTTCTTGGATTGAGCGGTACCCTGCTAATTTGTGTTCTGTTCTCCTTTTGCAGCATTCAGTGTTGGGGTAATAAAGTTTGCTTTAACTAAACAAAGCACGAACACTTGCCAATCCACTGTAATTAAAGCCCAGAATAAAAATTACCGAGCAAGGAGTGATTTAATTGCCAGATAATTATTTCCACATCCAGCCTAGCCTCATGCAGTCGTTTTCTCCAGCTTCTTTTCCTACTTTACCTCGAGGGCTCATTAGGGTTGCGTCCACTGCCTTCCCTCCATCCCCACATCTGGCTTCGTCAAAGGGCAGGCATTGCTCTCCAGTCCCTGCCACCACTTCGGAGTTACCAGCTAGGTCTTTCGTGCCAGTGAGGGACTTGACTTTGTATATGCGTCGACTATTGGTGTCCGATACGTACAGTGAGCCTGAAACAGGGTCCACGGCCAGATAGTATTTATGAGCAGGATTGTTGCTTTAGAGAAAAAGAAAGCATAAAACAGAAAGAGCTGAGCAGTCCAGAAACTTCACAGGCTTTCAGAGCTTAGACACTCATCAGGCACAGAGAGATCTGGAAGGAAAGTCTGACACCTTCATACAGAGGTGGGGTCTGAAGGACTACCATCTGAGGACCTAACTTGATTAGTGCCTGGTCAGTGTTTCAGAAGGATTGTCATTTTAAATCTCATTCATCCTGCTACACTAAACCTTGCACAGCAGAGCCCAATAAGCCAAAGCTGCACAGCAGACTTTCTTCTTGATCTCTTTAGCCCTTTAGATCTGCTTCAGGTCAATTCTCTTTGGCTTCTATCTACCTGTTGCCCCCTCTCCCCGCCACCTTGTTTAACTTCCCTTGAAAGCAGAAGTCATAGGAGTAAGATCAAAGAATCAGCTTCTGAGTTACTTATATCATGCCACAAGATTTGTGAGGTCTTGTATAAATAGGAGGCAGAGGCATTACAAATTTATTCCTAAAGCAAATTTGTTCTCATTCATTCTTATCAAGAATCATTTACGGCAGATGAAGTTGGTTATATAAGTAAAACCAGAGACCCCCAAGCGTCTGACTTTAACTCCAAACCTTCTGTTATTGAAAAACTGGTCCTCAGTTTGTGCTTGGAATGGGTGCTCATATGGAAAGCTACTTCTCTTCTGAAATATATGTTTTTTTGACAGCTCGTCACATTTTGGAACTACTTTAGCAAATCATCTGCAAATTGAGAAATGTCAATCTTTGCTATATATATATATATACATTCACACACACAGAACTGTAGTGCAGAAATATTTTCAAAATCTTGCCTGGCTAGTTTAACTCAATTTAGTTGGATTTTAAGCATGATGTGAATTTTCCAGCCTTTGGAGCCTATGGGTGAATGTAAATAAGGTCAATGGTGGTTTCAAAGCATAGAAGACAAATGAAGACAGGAAGAAAAAAAATGAAGGTTACTTACCAGTAACCAGAGATATTTGCCTCCAAATATCCACACTCCTAGTTTCATGTGGCAAAAGTGCCCACCTCCAAGAGTGAGGATATACAGAGGTAAGTTATGATGGACATAAGCCATTTCTTGATCAGACTCGCTGAAACTACAGTGAGGCCATTTTCGGCAGATGGATTATCAGCAGCACAAAGACCACTGCGTTCATGTGGTCGTGACCAGATTTGGAGGAATGAGGAGGTCCAAAAATATCACTTTCTACAGTTATCTTCCTCTATGCCAGTCTTTGACGTGTCATGATTTTAGCTCAATAACAGTTTTTTCTAAAACTGTAGAAAGTAGGAAGGAGATTGGTTTGATCAAAATTCAGTAGGCAGAGGTAATACCATCTGCTGAAGTCTAGGAGTGTAGAAATTAGAGATGAAAAAATACAGTAAACAAAAAATACTTGGCAGGTTTATTTCATGCATGGATCGCAAAGTACTTTAAAAAGATGGGTATTATACCCATTTTACAGAGGAGGAAACTGAGGCACAGAGAGGTTAAGTGGTATAGACAAAGTTATGCAGGGAGACTAGTGACATGCTTGAGATTAGAGCACAATCCCTTTATTCCCCAAGTTCCTCTCCTTATATTCAGCAACAGACTGCACCTCTTCACTAGACCCTTATCACATTCCTTCTCATCCCTCCAAAACAAAGCTCTATCTTCTTTGCCACATGGAAAATTATTTCTTTCCATTTACAAGACTTCTCCAGTCTTCTCGAGTATCTGAGCCATACAAACACCTGCACATTTGTCACAGTTTTGAAATTCTGCTCTCTTCTTCCACCATGCTTCTCCCTTAACACCAAAGAACAAATGTTGCTGTGATACTACTTGTTGTGCTGTACTTCACAAACACACCCAAACTTAGCTCAAAGCTTTGCAACAGCAGCAGATGAGCCAACATCAGAGTGCTGCAGCTGCAGGCTTGCTGCCGCTGCCTCCTTGCTGGGCTTTTGCCTGGCCCTTCTAAAACATGTGGCACCCCACCTCAGCCGAATGGGGAGACCTGAGGCAGGTACAAATTGGAGCTGGGCACAGAGACAGCTGCTTGCTGCTGGCGGCGGGGGCCTTGCTTGGGCTCAGTGATGGGAGCTGCTCACAACAGTGCCTGGGGGAGCTGCTCCGCTGCCTGACACCGAGCAACAGCCACTCGGTGAGACTGGAAGGGTCTCTCTGCTTTTCGGACATGATTTTGCCAGCCTGTGCCTGCCTTCCTAAGCGAGCACACCCTGCTTCCCTTCTGCCCGCAGCTAGCCTTGGGTATGCCCACTGTTACCAGGATGGGATAAGGGATGAGTCAGGGTAAAGAGCGATGGCAGAACATGGGCTTATTTCCCTCTCCTCTCCTGCAGTCATTGGTGTGTCCACATATCTCACCCTGCCTTTCTCCTCTGCACTCTCTGTCAGGGCAGTTTTACCAGGGAGTCAGTCACCAGCTTTTGTTCCAGATCAGGGAGCAACTCAGTGGAGCTGCAGACCTGCTGTACAACCCCCTCGCTCTCTCCTGAGCTCAGGAAGGGAACAGATAGTGGAAGACTACCCATGGAAAATATTTGAGGGACTTTGGCAGAAAATGACTGGTAGAAGGCGACACGCACTCACCATGTCCCCAAAGAAACTACAAGTTGATTACCTCAAACAGGGATGTATTTTATAAATCAGTAGTAACGATTTCTCAAACTGGCATCTGACCAATTAAAGACCTCTGCCTCTTTTTTCTCCATGGCACTGTAATCTTTCAATTGAATTTTAGGAAGCCAAGGAATGTACCTTGTTTTACAAGATTTTCCATACCATTTGGTATTGCTCAGAGGCCTCTGCCAATCATGCCTCCTCCTCTCGCCCTGCCCGGTGGAGGCAGCGGTTACCACTTGCTCCAGTCGGTGAGGGAGCCTGCTGCCTGACAGCAAGTGCCAGCAGGATCAGCCTGGACTTCCTATTCTTCTCACACTTGCATCAAATTCACAACAGTGCAACAAAAGCTTTTCTTCAAATTTAACCAAAAAGAGAAACTGCCCAGAGCAAATCTCTAAGCACCTGAAAAATTAGCTAAGCTTATTGTTGCAAATGATGATCCTCCAGCATGACCAATAATCATTAGCAAATCATGAATTAATTCAACCAGATAAGAAAATTTAGTGGAGCTACACTTGCCTTACCAAAATATATTGTAAAGGGGAAATTATGCTGTTTAGTACAGACATCTTTTGCATCTAACTTGTATTATAGAAATGGAAAGTATATTTTTAAAAGGGTGATGCACAGGACACTATGGAATAGTTTACAACAGCTCTTCTTGTTCTTGCCCTTCATATTCTCCCCAGGGTAAACATCCCCCTCGTCCCAGGTGGGGCATGGAAGAAGGCAGAAGCGTTTCCTGTGCTGCTGCCATCCAGAAGGCCTAGTGCTCAGCTGAGATGATGAAAAATCTTTCCTCCTAAAGTCCGAAAAGTTTATGCCTCCCGTACGAATCTTACAGCGACTGCATCTAGTGGTTGCATACAACCAGCTCCACAGGTTGACTTGACTGTTAAAAGTATTTGATGAAGGAAAATAGAAACTAAATTATGAAAAAGGACAGAGGGTTCAGAAAATCATTAATGACCGGAAAATGAGTTTTGGACCTATTTGCAGTCATTAGTGCTTTTGTGAACCTTTCTGGCATTTGTAAAACTGCTGTTGTAGTTTACCTCAACCATTTAGACCAATTATAGACAGCAGGGAGAAGTGTTTATATAGAAGTTAGCTTGGGGTTCATTATACTTGCATTCTACTAGAAATTTCTAATTACTGTCAGAACTTATTTGGTTGCTTTTTGACTGCATTTCGTAATTGCTAATGCTTATCATATTCATAACACACAATTAGCACATAAAAATGTTTCTATATATGGTACATGAAGAACATAACATTACACAAGAAGCACAACACAAAAAGCAAACACAATGAAGCAAACAAACCATATCAAATTATATGGGAAAGAGCTCGTGTCTTACCTATGTTTAAACTCTTTATTTCTTTATAGAAAGGGAACAGAAGAAAAAAGAACAAACAGTTAGCTGAAGAATAGATGGTAAAGCAAACATAGTATTTGTTTTATTTTACAAAAGGACACAGGAGAAGGTATCTCTTTCCAGCACTAGCCTTAGCTTGGTTTACGGATGAAGAGCAACTGGGAGTGATAGAGTTGCAAGCTAGTTCCCTAGTAGGATACCCTGCCCCCAACCCCCACCCCCCGTATATTTTACAGGAAACTTTCTGGACCATTGAAAGAGTTTTCACATGGAAATATGTGTAGCTTGTGGGCTAGCAGCGGAGAAAACTGGCAGTTTTCTGAATACAGAACTGAGAAGGAGGAAGCACTGGGCTTAGGATATTGTCCACCAGTTGGAAGCAATCTCTTTAATTAAAATAGTTTTCCAACAGGCTACTTCTGAACAAATTTCTACTACACAGTTTATTTTCTTCTTCCCCTAGTCTCTAAAATAATTGCTTAAAGCAAGTTTGGATGCTACTTGGTATCTATTTAAGCTCATCAAAGCAAATCTTAGGGTAAAAAAAGCCCTCTAAGTGAGCAGGAAGATACTGTACAACAGGAGATGTATAGCATTGATTGATTCCTAGTTTACTGCCTAGATACAAAGTCAAAGCAAAAGTGTTCTCTACTTCCCTGAAGTAAATTAATACATTCTCCACACCACAGTGTTTCACTGTGTTTATGTCATTTCCGTTTAGGAATATCCACCGAATGAAACAAAGAGGTGCAATGACTCCTGAGCTGTAGCACTCAATGTACAGCCCCAAACTCGTAATACCAATGTTAAGCATGACATGCAACACTCTTGAGTCAAAATTCCTATTACCCACTCAGATCAGGCACCTTCATAAAGGACAGTGTGAAGCAAACATGCACACTGGGATATTCTGACGTATAAAGTTACTCAAGATATTGGCTTATGTAAAATCAGAATTACATCCATTGTGAAATCTAAATAAAGCGATGTATTTGGTTTGTAATACTTATGGACGTACTATTTGCAACATTATTCAAGCTACTTGATATTAGCTGAAGACTCTGCTCTTGTTCATACTTAAATGGCTCAAATCTTCAAACTCTTACCCGTGTAACTTATACAGATTTTAAGACGACCACTGAATCACAATTACCGCTATAGATGATGTTTGCTGGAATGGACCTTAATTCCCTTTAGAGGAACAGGGGGCAAAAGACATCACTTGCAAATCCTAAAAATGTGTGTCAAGTCATTTGCAGCTGTCCAAGAGCACTCAAAATACAATAGCTTTATTGTTCATCGCTAATAGTTATAACAGAAGCTAAAGAAACTACACTATGGAAAACAGACTTTCATAGAAGAAAAGAGAAAGTGGACAAAAGCAGATTAAGTCCATCTTCTGTTTCTTTACTGATGTCCTTTCCCATTTTCCCTCACGCATGCTGAAAAGCCCAAGTTCTCTCTTGCATAGAGATAAAGCAAAGTACTCAGACTAATACTGTTGTAAACTTGGAGACAACATTTTCAAATATCAGGTGTGCTAGGAAACTTAGTCACTGGCTGATATTAGGAAGGTGCATATAAATGCCTTATATTAAGTATCCTAATCTGAAAATGTTTCTTTTCACATTATGAAGCTGTAGTCCTATTTACTAGAAAGCTAAACAGAACTGAACAAATTAGAAAAAAAAAAATCAGCATATTCTATATAACACAGAGCTACAGTGTATATTGATATAAATATTTATAGCAAGTCACACATCCCTACCAGCTACCTTCTGTGGTTTATACCCAGCTGCTAGCAGAAAGCACTGGATGATCTATGACTTTTTTTTTTTTTTAAATATAATAAGGCAGCCTGATGGTGTATGAGGCAGGTATCAGAGAGTGATTTCAGAGCAAAATTGGCCTGAATTGAATCTCTTTTCTCTTATATAAATCAGAATTCACAACAGTGACATCAACAGAATGACATGAATGGAAGAGAGGTGTAAAATAGAGCTAGGCCTCCTGTTCTCTAACAGTCCGATCATTTTGCACTTTTTCCCAGTAATTAAAAACTGCAAGTACAGTGGAAGCACAGGAATTGGTTATTGGCCATATTGTTAAAGAAAAGGCTAATGACCTAAATTTTCTCAATGTACTTTTCAGCTATATCCAATTTACAAGAGCACTAACCCTACTGCCTGAGTGGGCTGCAGAAGTACCAGAGGGTAGTCAATGTAAGCTATTTTTCCTCATTTTTCTGCAAATACTCAACAGTGCTGTAACTATAAGGTCCAGTTACATGAGTTATGGTTTGAAGCAATAGCTCTTGCCTCTCCTAGAAGAATGAAAAAAGGAGATGGAACAGAAATGGGTGAAGTGGTACACTCTACACTCAAGCCTTCCCTATTAAGTGACCAAATCTTAATGTTGGGGAGGGGGGGTGGGGAGCACGGGACCGGGGGACAGAGATACAATCTTAAAAAGAGTTCCGATGATGCAGAGTGACTGTATGTCAGCCTTAACTGCACTTGCCAAGCTACAGAAATAGACCTAGGAGTATGGGAAAGAAGTGGGAAAGTGGGTCTCAAAACCATTGATAGGAAAACCTTCCTTCTAACCTCGTAAGACTGTTATAGCTTTGCTTATCACTGTGGCTGAATACCTAAGGGCGGTCAATTCTGTAGTTTTCAGTCAGAACTAAATGATGTATAGTACTGAGGGGAGACTGTATCAACAGGACAGAAGAAGGTGGTTTGTGCTTTTTGTATAAGTTGGTTTGTACTCTTTAGTCCTTCTCTATAGTCATTGCTCTGATAAGCTACAGACTTTGAACTATGCATTTCTGTGCCCCATTTCTCCACTGGAATTTAAATAGGTTGAAAGCGACAATGTTTTACAAAATTATAAGAAGTAATGGTAAAGGCTGATTTGAGCACAGGCTACAGAAATGAGGTGCTAAGAATAACACCTTACCTCAGCTCCAATATACTAGTAACATTCCTGGATGGGAAGATACGCCGAATATAATTAAAATCTCCAACAAAGAGACTTCCATCAATACCCACTGCCAGTGCTACAGGGGCCAAAAGCTTATTTCCTTCTGCCAGACCATTGCAGCTAGGACAGGATATGCTTCTTCGGCGCCCATTCCCCATAATGCTGGTTATCACAGCTGGCTGCTGAGTTAGAAACTGATTTTCTCCGTTGCCTTTGTGCAATATACCTAATAATGAAGAGGAGAAGAAGTGGTTATTACAATCACTCATTGCAGGGGACTTCAGGTAGTTCTCCTTCAACAGCTGCTGTGAAGGATCATACACTGAAATGACTCCAGCACTTGGTTCTTCAATGGGGAAAACAGAGCGAAAGAGCTCTACAGTAGTAAAAATAAAGGCGTAACGAAGACTCTCTGTTAAAAAACACACACATACACAACCACAGGCCCAAACGTAAACCCAGCGTTCTTTGGTATTCATTATGCAGAAAACACTGCCATACATCCCTCTGGCCTGGCACAATGGTTTAGACTGTCTTATTAACTGGGAAGTGAGAAGCCAAACAGTGGAGAGCACATGCTCCTTATTTGTGTCCCTGGATGCTCTCAATCCAGTTTCCTATGTTATGTTTTGTTTGGAATTTTATGCCAACCTTATTGTTCTCTTTCCACCTCTCAGTCTTTTCACACTTGTTTCATGGAAACTGAAAAATGAGAAATGGAGATGTCAGAGAAGAGGACAGCACAGAAAATGAAAAGATAGGAGAAACATGAAACTCCTAGAAGGGCTGCTAAGGATCAGCGATGAAAGGCAAGAGGGAAGCTAGTGGTAAGGATCTTTATTAAGTTTCAAGAAATGCCCTTAAGATAGGATTTCCTTTCAAAATATTTGTTCAAAGAGCAGACCTCTGCTCCAAGAAGGGAGTGGATTCTCCGACAGTGACCATTGTCAGTGTATCAAAGATCACAGATATCTGGTCGGAAACTTTTAGCCTCATATTCTTTTGGAAATGCAGTTGTACGATCCTACGATCCTAATATAAAGTAACTAGCTCCCCACTGGTGACGACAGTGTGTCATGCACTATCCAAATGGCTATCTCAACAGTGTTTGATCTGCTGCACAGCACTTAAGGCGTGTTCAAATAGCCTGATCTTGCCTATTCTGAACAGTACTATAGATTTCCTGAGCAACAATATAGTTTGCAATTTGTTAATGCAGGTATCAGCGGGGAGGCTGTAGAAAACACTTTACAGGGATGAAATTAAATACATGCTAAGCATTCAGCTCCCTAAGAATCTCTCATAAAATATGAAAACCAGGAACATTCAGCTTAGGATACGTAAAGACAAAGAGAAATGAGGAAAAAACAAACAGGTGCCCAAAGAAAAAGACAAATGAGACTCAGTATCTCGTCACAGACTCATGATCCTTTTAAGCCCCATCTCAGATTAGAAGGAAAAAGGTCAAACGAGGAACCAGGAATGGCTGTGGTTAAGATCAGAAAAACAGGGAAGGAAGACAGAAAAACATTACAGGGGAATAAATGAACAACAGAATAGAGGATAAAGATTCGGATTTTAAGAAAGTCATGCTGTACAGAACAGTAAAATATCTATTGACATTCTACAAAAATTTCTGACAACTGAAACATGTCCCATACCTTACTGAGATAAAGATGAAACAAAAAGAGTGGAGAAATTGCATTTTTAAAGTGTAAATATAATGCAAATAAAAAGTGATCACAGACAAAACTCCACGTAACACAGAAAATACATGGAATTAACTAACTCACCACTCTTGACATTAAGTACATGATGTTTATCCAAAGACCATCCTCCTAAATTTGAAGGATCTAGTTCAAATCCTTGCAGCAGTGCTGTCCTCTTCTCCCATAAAATGAGACTGGGGCAAGTCTCATATTCAAAACCAACAGAAACTGAAATAAAATAAAATAAAATCTAATATACTTGCTGAACAAACACTAAATTAAATGTCCAGAGCACAGTCAAATCATTCAGCATTCCAGTTCCCCAGGCCCCTCAAGAGGATGGAGTGATTCTATTCCTCTCTTTTATTCTACAATATTAAATTCAGATCTTTGACTAGACACAAATTTGAAACTTCATTCACATGTACTCTGCAGGGATCTGATCACTTCTCTTTGAATAGCTGGCATTGGGAAGGGACTGGTTTGGTGAGAGGAGAGTGAAAAATATAATTTTAAAAATATAATACAATTATTCTGTCAGATAACAGGACAAAATCAAACTCTTGATTTGCCAGATGTTCACAGCATTTATTTAGTGTGTTCATTTTACACACCATATATGAAGGAGCAGTGAAAACTTCATGTGCTTTTAAGCACACACACTGTAAGCATTACTCAGGAAAGAAATACCTTATGCAATAATGTAAGAAAGCAATGCTATAGCAAAGAAGATTTTAGAAAACATAGAAAAGAAATAAGACTTTAAAAGTAAGTTTTTCTTTCCACATTGGCACAGCTCTGATGCTCATTTTTAGCACTGTATCAAAACTGTTCTGATATTCAAATGAAAATGAAAACTTAAAAATATTACGATCACCCTTTTCCCCACGCACTAGAACCAAGCAAACTAAAACCAGCTATAGAACTGCAAGACTGAACAGCATTAGAAAACCATCATTTTCATTTCAAACGTATTATACCACAAGAGGCTACAATAACAGCATGCATGAAAATCCAAATGCACTGAAGAATGCCAGCCAGTCCAGCATGAGGTTCATTAGTTAACTGAAAGAAAATAGAAACATAGTGATGGACTAGGTTTCACCTAAGTTCCTGTGGCCAGTTTTTCCCATTGTCTGGTCTAAACCTTCTAAGTCAGCTACCGATCAGGAAACACAGGCATGTTGATGGAGTTTAGACCCTCTGAATGTGATCTTTAATGTGTAAAAGAGACATAATACAAAGATAAATTGTGTCAGGAAGACAAGAACTGTTTGGTCTATATTTGCTTCTCCATAAGAAATCTTTGCAGTTTTCTTACTGAGAATTACAGGTGTTATTTGGAAAGTTTTGGAGCTCATATATGCTGACTTACCTACAGCATCTGACAACCCATAAACCTTCTGACCATATGCATCTGTTTTGTCCCAGATAAATGTATATGCCAAGTTGGGAGATGCCTGAAACGATTTTTGAAACAGATGCCCTTCTACCGCTACCATCAAATGAACTTTGATTAGATTCAGCGGCACAAGTGACTGAGTCATGGCAATCTTAAGTAACGATTTGTATCCAGCAGTACGGGAACTCAGGTAGCTGAGCTTTATACTAGAGCCAGGGATCTCAATTTCTTCGTGAAGAACCTGAACAGGAAAAAGATCAAACATTTTACGTTAGTGCTGTGTTATTTTTTTAGAACAACATAGCCTTGCATATTCTTCTGAACTTCTGACTTTCTACTACTGGGAATGGTTATCCTCAAATCAGTGCAGTGATGCAGTTCAGCTGACATTTCTGAACAAATAATTATTTGGCATCTGTGTACACTTCTTTTTAGGAGCCCATTGCTGGCAAAAGTGCAAGTAAGTACAAGCAGTTTTACTGCAAGTTATATGCAAGGGGAACATAAGAAATACAGTCACAGAAACCCACAACTTCCACTAACAATTAGTATAAAGTAAGGACTAACTGAATAAAGTAGTGAAACAATAGTACCAGTAGTGTTTTCCTTTGTCCTACATAACATAGAAGAAAACAGCCTGTGGTTAGCAGCACACACCAAGCCTTTGCAAAATTCTCTTGAAACACCTAAGCTGTCAACTGAAATACAGAGATATACTTGATATATTGTACGATAATGAGAAGGCGCAAGGTAGTCAAAGATAAAAGTGTCCGGGTGACATAAATCTAGGATATCTCCTGCAGACCTCATTAGAAAACCTGGTATCTGTCAGAATGAATGCACCTCTGTAGAGGGATTTGCTACAGCAATTCCAGGGGACAAATGGTGACTCTGTGGTAAGTGCTCAGGTCAGCACTAGCATCTGACCACTGATTTCTATATCCTTTTCACTCACACTGTTCTTACCTGGGTTTCTGGTACAATGGGATTCTGGCCAGGAGCATCACTGAAGAAAGTTGAAAGTGGTGATGAAATGATGACTGGATCAGGACGGACAAAACCACTCAGATCACAGCTGGGAATGGAGTTCTCCTCTGTCTTCATCACAAGTGTGTCCATGGCATAGAAGCTATTCCACGGCAACCATACTGTCCTTTCCTGACTCATAAATGGGGCCCGTTCAAAGTGCAAGGTTAGGGATGCTCCGCCATTTGCAACCAAGTCAAACCTAGAAAAATGTGGGCTTTAGAAGTGACAAGACTGAATAATTCCAGTAATAGCATTCCTGGCTAATGAAATAGGTATATAGGTATACCTACAGTAATAGGTATATTTTAAGTGTCATGCTTCAAATGATCAGAAATGGGATGTCAACCTCTGGCAATTGGACAACTGAAATCCAGCCAAGACAAGCAATAATTTGAAGTCACCCAGACAAACCTTGTTCCTACATATTATAAAATCTGCATTAAATAAATAAAAAATACACAACAACCAAACCACCTTTACACATAAAATCAGCAAAGAAGCCAAATTCATACTGAGCTGGACACTGAATTATCCCTTTCCTAAAAGATTCTGTCCATCAAGCACAGAATGGGACATACGGTAGTAAGAGAACAGTAAAGAAAAGTTTTGCTGTTTGGGTTCTACAAATAAGATGAGAATTCCTGTCCCTAGGAAAACTGATCTATCATTTTTAAGAGAGATTAGTATTTACTCCCAGCCCCCTACATAATCATAGCAGTAATGTGGCGCTGTGCAGGTTTTTTGAAATCTGGCCTAAATGAGTAAAATACTTCTAGGCTGTTCTGACAAGAGAAGGAGGTATCAGTTGTTTCATGTAAATGCTGGCACATTAACAAATTACTCAATGATTTCAATAATCTATTCAGATCTAAATACAGTTCAGCTCACCATTTACTGTAGTATTAAACCACTGAAATCAACAACACTATGCTTTTATGATAACAGAAAAATATTCTAGGAAATGTGGAAATGAAATACTCCCTATAGTTCAGTTGACTCATATTAATTATTTCAATTCAATTGTTTGCATGCAAGATCAAGATAAAATGGCAAATGTTTACAATGCATGTGTCACAGTTATACTGTTTTAGTTACCACAGCCAGTAAACTAGATAAACCATGTCACATTGATTTTTGTTTATCTGAATTTGTGTGCATATCAAATCAGATGATACAAGGGGGGAAAAAGCACTTTTTTGCACAGCAGGAAATTGTCTGAATATATTCAATTAGAATCTTTTGATTACATTCTACCCTGAAGAAACTCAAAAGATAGTGGATCTTCAAAAGGAAAGAAAGGCAGAAGGGAACTTTTAACAAAATACACTATTCTATAATGATACTACTTTTTTTTTTCTAGCAGTCTTAGCCTGCCTTGCATTTTAAAATAAAATATTTCTCGTCTCAGCTGGATATTACTGTAGTCCACAAATGTTTTCATAGATACACAGCAATTTATTTGAAAGGAGCCTGCCTGCTAACACATTATTATCAGAAGTCAGCCTTTTCATATTTACTTGCAGTTAGCATTCAAAATGCTATGTGAAAAATTACTTTTGTGTTTACTTAATAGCTCTTTGCCCTGGGAGGAATGCAATGCACGATACCACATGGTTCCATTAGATCACACCATCTGTTAATCAGCAAAGATACTACACACGAAATAGGTACTCAATGAAGCAAGCAAACTCACGTGCCATCCTGACGAGTGATGGTATAGCCGTATTTTGGATACTTGACAAATGACACATTGACCCCAACTAGAGGAGTTCCATCTGTAGTCACCACTTGGCCTCTTATAAGAGACACAAGACTGAAAAAGTAAGACAATTAATGGTATTAAAGTTAGTTACAAAAGCAAAGTTGCATTGTTTATAAACTGAGCAATGGAACACATGTGCCTCATTTACTCTAAATCCAATTTACTCCAAAGATCTTTAGAATACTGAAGATACCACAATATTGCCCAGCTCCCTCTGTATACTTAAATCAAGAAACTGCTTGTCTATGCAGTGAAGTCTGTGTATACAGAATGGGACTTAGTGCCTTCCTATCTAACGAGGCTTTGTCTCATTGTTTAACAAGGCTTCGCAGAGTAGAAAGCTACCCCACGTTCAGCCAAGCCAGAACTATGACCCTGAAGCCCCACTGAAATAATGATTGAGCACTTCTCAAAAACCTCCCTGGTACAATAGCGTGTCTGTGGATGCTTAATACAATTGAAAAATACGGTGTAATGCCATACTTCTTTTTGTATAACTAGTTTTCCAAATTAAGGTTCACGTTCCTTCATCTTAGGGAGTAACTGATGTTTGTACACTGTATTTGGTCCTGATTTGTAACCTTTGCTCTTCACTTTGTCAACAGGAAAAAGGATTTGGTTTTAAGGCTAGCTTTACGCACAGGCAAAATAAAGAGTTTTTCTTAGCCAACAGGTTAAGCAAAGTTGCTTATGGAGATGAAGACGGGTTATTCCTGTAAGAGGCACAGTCAGTCTTTTTCTCTTTTGAGAGTGCTTTGCTGCTGCTAAGTGCACAGCGGGAAGAAATCGCTGCTGCCCGCCTGACTGCGTTCTCAGCCTCCTGAGCATTGGATGCAGCAAGCCCCACTTCTTCCTGCTCTGCTGCTCTCCGGCATGGCCAGTCTGCTTCTGCCCCTCTCCTCTCCCAGCTGGAGAGGAATCTCCATCCCCTGCCTCCTTTCTCTTCTCCCTGCTCTGCTGCTCTCCGGCATGGCCAGTCTGCTTCTGCCCCTCTCCTCTCCCAGCTGGAGAGGAATCTCCATCCCCTGCCTCCTTTCTCTTCTCCCTGCTCTGCTGCTCTCCGGCATGGCCAGTCTGCTTCTGCCCCTCTCCTCTCCCAGCTGGAGAGGAGTCTCCATCCCCTGCCTCCTTTCCCTTCCACCTTCCCTGTACCCTGCAAGAAGCAGACTGGTGAGTGGGGGAAGCTGCACGGTAAAAGCAGGATGGAAAAGGAGAAGCTCTTTGCAGATACTTTCCATTTCCACATTGGAAACAGGAAAAAAGGAGGAAGTGATCCTGGGAAACAGGGAGAAAGTTAAATCCTGCTGCAAGCCATAATCTTAGGGATCACAAAATTGCATTTTGCTGTAGTCCTAGGTGAAAAGATTTCTATTTCAGCACTACGTGCTTCCAGCATGATCCACCACCTCTCATCTGTACCTGCAGAAAGCGCCAGAAAAGGAAAAGCCCTGTTTCCAACCTGATTTTGTGCTGGCAGGACTGCAGCTGCCCCTGGGCCTTAGCAGGCTTCAGGCACCTCAACAGGCACAGCATCCTGACACCACCATGTCCTACAGTCCGAGTTGTAGGACAAGGGGATTAAACTGAGCTGTGTTTTGCTCAAAAGTGACAAAATGCAGTTGAATTCTGGGATGGCTATAATGCTTGCATTATCTCCTATGCTTGCCTTTCTAAAGTGGTGTACATATCAGAAAACATCTATTTTCATTAGTAGTACCAGGGGTTGTTTTCAGGTTTTTTCTATTAACTCTGAAATGTTCAAGGTGTTGTGATGTAAATTTCTAACTGTATTATACTGGCTATTTAACAACTACTTCCTCATATTTTTGTTCCAAACAAGGTATTTTCTTCAGTATTAGATAAAAAAGAAACTAATTAATGAAAATGAGCCATTTCTGTTACTTTTCTTTTAAAATTTTCAACTATTTCTTGGCTCTCCAGGTCAAATTTTAATTTCTGAAATCAACATTTTGTAACAGAATATGGAATTTAATAGAAATTGATACCTGTTGAGAAAATCTACTTGGGAATACATTGGACCAAGATAATTGTCTTGGCATTACACATTTTGCTTGAATTAGTTTATGTTATAAATGCACAGAAATAGTTGTAGCAAGATAGTCACTCAAGCTTCTACAGGGGAACAATGCAGAAAGAAGATTTAGAAAGTCATCATCATATAGCAGAACAGAACTAATAACGACAATTTTTTCTACCTTCAATTTTATTTTTTCAGAAAATAATTTGAGTAAGATCATTTTGGCCAATAATCTTCCTTTTTATTTCTAAAATGCCAAAATATGGAACACAATGGATATTCAATAGTCACATATAGGACATCCTTTTTTTTTGGTAATCTTTTAAAAGTGTAACTGACATATTAAGCTGATACATTAAGTCCTTTTTTTTTTTTTAACATAGAAGTTAAATGTGTAAAAACATGTAGCTATTTTTTTTTTTCCTGAAAACTTTGTTTCATCCTGTTTCTCCACAGAAATGATCAGCGAGATCTAAATAATTTTGCAACCAATACATTTTGTTATTTATTGCTTTAGCAGGGCAGGAAATAGCTTCTTTTTCTTATACTACTACTGGAAAAAAAGTCATAACTACTATTTTGTCCCACTTTTTCATATCTTTCAATGGAATGAGAGGTTGAGCTAAGAAAAGAGAGAAGCCATTGTCTTTCATGGTAGCTACTTCCTGAGACTATGGTGGCTTCAGTATACATGAAACTTAGAGTCTAACCCTGTGGCACTTTTTAAAACTCAAAAACCTTACTTTTAAAACTTTCAATTTGGCACTATACATTAGATTTGCCTAAAATTGGTACCAAAAATAACAGCTAAGCTGCAGAATTCTCAAAGGCACCTTCACGATTTGGAAGCTAAGGCTAATTTTAAAATGTCATTAGTATGCCATTTGCAAAGATATGTTAAAATACTCAGTGTACTTCAGATGAATAGAATAGAACTGAGACTCCTGCCACCAGGAACCCTAGAAAACATATTTTTTTAAAAAAATCTAAAATTTCAAAATAGATTTTTTCAAAGGAGTCGTGCCCAGCTCCCACTTAGCTTAGAGCTCCAGTTCTTAGACTGTGTGAAGATTCCAACCCATATTCATACATAAACAACTTGATTATTTCTAATATAATTTCTAATATTTCCTGGGTGGTGCAAGAACGTCTGCTTATCACTATCATCTAGAAATTTGGAATGGAAATCACCTGCTTTTGTAAAATACTTCAAGATCTAGGAATAAAGTGTTGGATCATGTTAATAACACAACTAAACGTTATGATGATAGTGGAATACAGATACAGGGAATACACTAATTTTCATTCTGAGTGGCTTAATGAGGCAACAGCTCAAGTACTGGTTAGCATACAATATGTAACAGGAAACCGCTTTCTCCTCTTTACTCAAGGAAATTTTGCTGACCGTAATATATATAGAGCAGCATGTACGAACCAGCCTGTGGACTATATGCTTTTTATGTTGTAGCCTGTATTCCTTTTTGGACAAATTATTCAGACTCATGAATTAGTAACCTTTTCTCTTGCCTTCTTTTCCTTTTCATGCAACATTGCAGAAAATTGCAAGATTGCCCCCATTTCATTTTTACAGAGCTGATGAGAAAAAAAAAATCACAACAAATTTAGATGAAAACAGAACAATTTTCTTCCATTTTTCCACACAACTTCATGTGTGTATGCATAGACTATTTTATAGAATAAAATAAAGACTATATTATATAGAGTAGGATCCAAGAGGGTTTTTCTAACAGAATACAGAAATTATTGTGCTGTTTGAGCATCATAGGAATGAATGCAATGGGGACCTGCCTGATGTATCCAGAAACATTATGATCCTCATTTTACAGACTTATTTAGTGACTTGCTCTACATCACCCAGTAAGCCTATAATGAAATCCTGACTGAAAAAACAGTTTACTGTAACGAACTCCAATCTTTTGAGCATTATCTCAAATGAAGTTCTTTCTTCAGTTTTAACTTTGGCAATATGAGCATAATTAACATATTAATCAATTTCTTAGCATCGTTCCATGAAGACATATTTAAATAACATTGATAAATAGGAACACCTCTCTTCTTGTAAGCATCCGATGGCATCAAATATCAATTAATGATGTGCTGGCTTTTAGATTAATTATAAATATATAATTAATAATCATAGGGAGAACAGACATAGAAAAAGAAATCCAAGAAGAAAATGAAAACCTAGTCAGATGTATTGGTGATGCAAGTAAATCAGTTTTATGTAAGGCATAAATAATAAAACCCCCTAAGTTAATGTAATTTTAGAATAATTTGAAATGTTATTCCATTATTGAAACTTGTGTTAATGGCAGTGAATAAAATGCAATCTCTTTCTAACTGGAAACCAGTTTGCATTTTCACTGGTTTTAGATTGCAGTCTTCATAAAAGATAAACCTCAGAAGCTCCTACTCAGTGGAAGGAACCTTCTTCTAGGTTATGTTAAAAAGCTAATAGAACTCAGTGTTATAAAATAAAGGCCACATCATAAATTGCAACAGACTGCTCTCAGTGGAATGATGCCTGAGATGGAAACACATGAAGCATCTGAAAGCAGCATCTCATGTTAAAACATGAATAAAGTCTCTGGGAGAAATTTTCCCATACAATGCAACTGCACAGATACAGCATCATATTTATAGCTGCTACCTGCTGTTGAAGGGATTTTCTCCTGGGATGATATGAGTGCTGTCCTTCCCCACTAAGAGCTTGATTCGATCATAGAATGACTTCACAGCTGGTGAACCAGAATGGCTCTGTTGTATGATGTCAAGAGGATCACGTGAACCCCGGCACAGCAGGCTATTTTGACAAGTAGACTGGAGGCAGCAGTCTGGGTCTAGGCAGTCAACCAAGCCATCTGAAAGGTAAGAATCATCAAGATTCAGCTGGCTGCACAGTGTTATCAAGCAATAATATCTAATGGACACCTTAAGGCACTGGGAAAAAATGTTAATGCTTACTCTTCATAACATCTCTACGCCATAAAACTGGCAAGTGAACCAATAATGCAATGAGGCTGAGACTTTCTCAAGTACACTGGTTAAATACCATTACTGCTGTTATTAATTTACACCAGTGTTAGATGAGAATCAATCCCAAAGAAATCTCTTAAGGGTTGAAATTAGGAAGAAGGAACAGTGGAAGGAGTACAGGATGTTTTTTTGCTTAGTTTTTTTGTTTGGTTGGTTTGTATTTTTTAAAAAATCTTTCCAACTGTTTGTTTTACGAAGTTTTTAGATTTCCATCCTGGGCTGTAAGAGTCTTGGGAATTATGCTGTTTAATTGCATTTGTTCCAGCGCTAAGAGAGAAGGAGATGGAGGTGACAGAATAAGTTATCATTACCTAAGTAAAATAAAAATTACATTGTACCCGTTTTGTCAACTAATAGGGAAGTACTGCTGGAACCCCCACCTCCCATAAATATCTGAAACGGAACTTGTTCGCGTGCTTGGATAAGGAAGGATCAGGCACAAAGCTGGTGGGTTCAGTCATCATATTACATATTAGGTTGTCCATCAAGAATATTTCTTAAGAAGTATTTTTTAAAAAAATTAGAACTTAAACCCCAGAAATTAAAATGGAATCCTCAATGGGGAGACCAATCTGTTTACTTAGATAAATCACAAGTGACTATTTTGAGCACATACAGTAACAACTTCCAGCATCACCCTTTCCTTTGGTATCATCATTTAACTGAAATATGTCCTCTCAATGGAGTTTTACTGTAATTTAGAAATTAATAACCATTTACTTTAAAATATTATAACCTCTAACAATTTAGAAACATTTGTTCATCTACTCTGGCAAGAATCAGCCATTCAATCTGCAATCTGCTTAGGTCTGTAAACTTTCAGAGACTCCTGAAGGCGTATTAAGCTGATTTTTGAATACAAATACGGCCTGGGCACATACTGAATATCATACATAAGACAAAACACGCTAGTAGGTTAGTTGACAAAAGTACTGTAGAGTAAGATCATGACTCATGTATTTTCAAGATTTTCAAATGCACCACAGACCAGCATTACCCTACACAGTAATAACTGGAAAGACAACAGCAACAAAAGAAAAACCAACCCAAACCGAACCTAAACTTATAAAAAGATTTCTTATTTTACGATTAGCCTTGTATTTGCAATGGATTGTGTATGCCCAAAATGATGATTTCTGATTTAAAAATAAAATTGCCAAGGTATGCTGACAATGTTTAATTCAGCCCTCTAAGGAAATTTAAGTTAGACAAACCACCCTGTTGCAAAAGCTATGCATTGCTCTAAGGTCAATCACCTATTCACATTAAGAGCTCCATTGCTCTTGAAATCCTTTCCAATGTAGCGGTAGGAATTTTCATTTTTACCAGAGTCCATTTTCCACCCAGTTTATATAATCATTGTAAGGACACCTTTAGCTTCAGATTATAACTCAAGGCAGTTTTCCTATTAAGCTCCGAGAACCTTTCCTCAGCATTCTGCATTCTTTCTTTGTTTGTGACACCTCTACAACTACGAACTTAAAGCTGCTCACTGTTTAGTACGCTTAGTTCTTTTATTCGGACGACCACCAGTCAAGAGAATCCTATCAACACATTAGAAATAACAGAAGCAAAACACAGGATATAAATTACTTCCTCTGACAAATTTACATTTACCTGTTCAAGCTGCATCGTATTTTTGCTATACCTGTTATTAGAGGTGAGCATATGTTACGTCTGTAATGACCTCATCATGCAGCAGATTATGGGATGCTGTGACTGAACGCTCCTCATGACACCATGAACTTTCAATTGGCATATCAATCTCTCAGCATCCTGTCAGTCATGCGAATCACATCTTTATGCTCGCAAGCCCCCTTGGATATAGTCTGACATTGCAATCTTCAGTAAATTACCCTGTCACTGCCAATCTCACCGTTATCTCACAAACAATCAAGCAGGCAATCAAACTGCTCTAAATTGCCAGTTCAGGACCTGGGAGGCTTGAAACATCTCCATTCAATACCAGGGAGAAACCTGTGCACGATTCCTTTCATGTAGGAAGGTTTTTCTGCAGTTAGATGAATTCAAACTTGCACACTTTCAGATGCTTACAAGAATATTTAGAAAAGACAGGCATATACCGTAACATATACATGACTTACTTGTTTGGAACATTATTACTTATAATATATGGCTAGATTCCCCCATACTAATTTATTCCCAGATGGCAGGATTCGGGAGTTTGGATATTTTTACCTTATGCCAACAAGTTGATCCAGCTTGTTGCAATGGCAGAACTGAGGTATGGATCTGTTCAGCATACGCAGCCAGAACCTGGGCACTGCTGTTTGGTGTCAAAGGCTTATACACTACTATACTTTTTGCATTCATGGTTGCATTGCTGCTATTATTTACCTTGTTGCTCTGAAATCTGTGACTCTATGTATGAAAGAGTATTGATTACTGTCAGAACATATTTGTATCTAGTTCGTGTTTGCCTAATTTGCTATCTGGATGTATTATCACAGAACAGCTGAGGTTGGCAGGGACCTCTGGAGGTCATATGGTCCAACCCCCCTGCTCAAGCAAGGCTACCAAAAGCCGATTGCCCAGGACTGTGCCCAGACAACTTCTGAATATCTCCAAGGATGGAGATTCCACAACATCTCTGGGCAACCTGCTCCAGTGCTCAGTCACTCTTATGACAAAAAAGTGTTTCCCAGCCTACGTTTGTGCCCAGGGTTGTTCCTCCTCAGGTGCAGGACCTTGCACTTCTATCAGCCCATTTTTCCAGCCATATTGTACCATCACATATGAAGTGAAGTAAATTGCTACAGAATCACTTAGTTGCATTAGACTCAGTTGATTAAAACAAGGGCTAGAAAAAACGTACCTTCTGTAAGGGAAAACTCTGCCATGAGCATGAATTTTAATTAGAATTCAGTACTTTGTTTTTTAATATATATTTCAGAGCTTGTCGTCTTCCAGATTTCCTCAGGCACACTGAATTATTTATATGGTTAATTCAATGACAAAACCCTCACCATTAGCTTCACCAAGATATTGCTGCTTTTCATAGCATACACATCTGAGTTTAAAGTGGCCAGTCAGCAGCTCTCTGAAACTCTGTATGCTAAAGGAAAGAGACGGCAGAGGGAGTTAGGATGGTGCTGAACCTCCTCCAACAATGTGAGACCAAAAGAAGTCCTGACTTGGCCTTAACTGAGAAGAAAGAAATAGCAAATTTTGATCTGATTTAAACTGGCAGCATGGGATTAGCTCTCCATTGCTGTTCATGGTTCTTCTGAATTCCCAATGCTTTTCAAAAACAAATCAAGTGACATGGTATTCCTCTTGAAGACTTCATTTCTGTTCATGGATACACACATTTCTTGACTTTCCGTGAACTGTTCCACAAGCTTTTTGGCAGACTTAACTATACAGCAAAAAGAAAATTTTAAAGTATTGCTTGAAAGTAAAATAATCTACTTGTGCATGCCATATTTTAAGATGGCTTTATTACTTGTTCCCCTTGAACACCATTACAAGGCCTAAAAAGCACTCAGTAGAAACAGTGATACATTTTACTGCGAATGTATTTAGAACCTCTCACCATCAGTTTTCCCTCACCACTGAATATATATCTCATCACGTTCAGGTGATTGCATTCCAGAATTGTGCTACACCTTTCTTTGGAAAGTTGACGCTTGAGCTATTGAAGTTTTTTTTCATTCCTATGAGTAAATTATCTTTAATTTCCACTCTTCAAATACTTGCAGGTTGTGCTTCAGGTTCAATTCATGATGCACGTTACAATGAGTCAACTGTGACCTGACATCCAGCTGCTTGAGAAAATCCTTTCTGTACCCAGTAGGGGACAATTTTGTTTCTAAAACAAAACTTCTGAGCACATGCTCAGTAGAGGGCATCCTTACACTTCACTAGCTTCAGGAGCTGGTGACTTTCAGAGCATAATTCCTGGAAATTTTTCTTTTTCCAATAAACATTTCAGACTGATGATTAAAACGGAGGCAGGGAGGGTGGGAGCAGCAGCTACTATGAGCCCTGAGGGCAAAAGGGCCTTTGATCACTCTAAGGGCAAATTAGTTAATTTATCATGATCCGATTTTAATTATGTGTAGTATTAATATACCCAAGGTGAAAGAATTAGAGATGCTCTATCAGATTATCAAAAGAGTAGGCCTTCTCTCTGCCAACACAGAAATACTTTAATTGAGCTCTAAAACTGCATGCAGAACTGTTTCCACAGACAGGTGGAATTACAGCTTATTCCACAGCCCAGTACATCTTACTACCAGGAAGTTTTAGCTAATATTTAACCCAAATTTTCACTTTTGTAGCTTGATCTAATTACTGTTAGCTATATTGGCATACATAATTCAAAATAATTCCTAGAAGTTCCTGGTGCTAACAAGAAAGGAAACGCTTCTCGTCCCGTTCCAGCCCTATTCCTCAATTAGCCAAACTGGAAAGCCTCTCTGTAAACTGTCAGGATTATACCCCTGGCTTTTATAACAAACTGTGAGCACAACAGTATTTTCAGAACCATAAACCTAAACCAAAGCTGTCTTTCAGAAAAAGCTGGATTGGAAATCCCAAATTGTGGTAAAGCAGAATAAACTTGGCTTCTGTGTAAGCTGGGTGTGCCTCTGAATGCCTGAAAAGCTCCTTAATGAGGTTTTAAAGTACCTTGGAATATGATATTGGTAGAGCAACAGCCCCACTTCACTTTCCCATCCAGAATCCTTGTGCTGCCCAGAACTCTGGTAGTCAGGGAAACCCTCATCTAAGAGCACCAGCTGGAAGAAACTACTGCAGATGTAGCTCCAGCTACGTACTGAGCGCGTGGTGGTCCTTCACAACCTGTGAATACTGGTGTGTTATTGACGCTCCAACCTCAAACCCCACATCGCTTAGAGTAGAGATGACCACGAGGGCTCCAAGATGAAAACAATTCTTAAAAAAAAAAAGAAGTCCATTTAGTTCCAGTGTGCACCAGCAGCAACTGGTGGCTTTTTAAACCACGGAATTTGCAGTCACTGAATTGCTTGCTTTTGCTTCTCCATGGGTTATAAGAGCATGTTACTCTAGTAACATATCCCGTGAGGCACAGTGTAAGGATAAGCTGGCTAATGTGCATAAAGGCGATTAGAGGCTGACATGAAGTTTTAACAAAATCACATAGAAGCACACTCATTAGCTCTTGTCAAACTTACATAATATCTAGTTTTGATACAGATTTGTATACAATTTGAGCCTACATAACTCACTCTGGCCCCCATCCACAATAAATTTTAACTACTCATTACATTTAATGTTCTAAAACTGACTATTGTACAGCCTCTGGGAAGGTATTTTCTGCACCAAGAGTATTCTGGGTATTTATATTGAGAACTTCATAAAATCTTTTGTCTGTGCTGAATTAGAGACCCCTGCTGAGGCAATGCTTGTTGAGGCAAACTAAATTACATGATTTGCTTTTGTGCTGTGAAATACTTGTATTATCTTAAATGTCACGAGCCTGATGCAGTATCAAGTCACAGGATTTGTAATTTTCTAAAAGCAATTTTTTTCTAAATGTTTATTGCAGGAAGACACTTCTCTTTCTTTCTATTTTCTTTCAGTCTAATTTCAGAGATGAGTTTTCTCAGACAACTCAAATAAACAGCCTTTCAATCAGTCAAGTGCACTGTCCTGACAGTGAACTTCTCCAGAAATGTATTTTTCTCATGTTTTGAAGAGCATTCATACTGGAGCAGATAGCTGGCTTTCTCTCATTCATTATCTTTAATGCATTGTGCCAAACAGAATTACCGCCAACTGTATTTCTTGGTGGGGCTACACCTATATAGTGACAAACTGAAGGGCAAAATTTGCCTTCTGAGATACGTGCAACTCTCTTTGGAAAGCCACGGGGAAATAAATCAAAATGTGTTTTTACAGAATGTCCCACTTTGAATAACAAACAAGGAATTCCTCATTCTATTTAGCTTAGTATTCTATACTGCTATAGGATCCTTCCTTTCCTTCCACACCCAATTTTAGCCCAGATGATTACATTTTGAGGAGAAATGTGACCTGTGAGGTGACATAAGCAGTGATTGCATTTTTTTTAACCTGCACATACCTGCCCTCTCTCTACTGATCAAATCTGAAACAAACCAATTTACCAAAATTTTGGTTATTTTCTGTTTTTGTTTCTGAGATTACATCATTTAACTGCCTTGTCAATAAAAATTATAAACATGAGTAGAGTAAATTTGAAAGGATGCAAAAGGCGGGAGAGAGAGAAAGAAGGAAAAGAAAAGCCTAGAAAGACCAACCCCAGTGGGTGATACAGAACTCCTGCCAGGGCTGCTTCTGCAAAGGTCAGAGTTCTTACTTAGATATCTCTCCCAAATTATCCTATTGAGTTCAGGACAAAGGCCCCTCAAACATGAGCTCCTGGTATTAACTGCATCCAACATCTAGTGAAACTATTCTTTAGAAAAGAACTATGATTTTTGCTATGCATTACATTGTCCATTTTACTTGGAGGCACTGTAAGGTCTAAGGTGAAATCTAGTTAAACATACACAATTTATGAAGATTGTTCCAAGATACTAAAAACATTTTTCAATTTAGGAACAAGCAAATTATTATAAAATATTTACTGTAAAAGGATGGGTATAAATAGCCACTGTAGTGATTTCCTTATGCAATATGTCAAAAGAAATATGAACTTAAAAAGTAATGCACCTTCTCTCATTCCTCAAAATATCATTTCTAATCCCTTAATTTCCTAAAATAAATCCATGGTGAATTAAATGGGTTATACACGTCTATTGGGGGGATTATACACTGTAATCACAATTATAGGTCTTAAAATAAAGCTATTTCTAATCCCTCCAAAAGATGCCTAATAACTATTAGACTACTGAGGGACTGATTAAGGAAAGGATTAGATTTAGAAGTGGCCATAGTGAGTAAATTATGTAATCCAAACATGTTTTGGAAAACAAAAGCATTTTCCAATTAAAAAAGATCTTGTCAATGCTAGAAAACCCTTACCTCTCAGTTAGGCTTCCTCCTTAAAAAGAAATAAATATATAAATACATAGATAGATAGACAAATAAATAATTAAGTAGGACACTTTCAAGCTTTTTCAGCAAAATAGCCTACGCATCATAACCGCCGTAGACAGGTTCACAATGAAGATCAAGTAGGCCCATATCTATTTTTGACGTGTGATGGTAGGGACAAATACAGGTGAATTTGCCAGTGCTACCTCGGATCAGGCAGAGCTCTGCTTGAACAGCTCTAAGAGGAGAAAACAGCTCTGGACACTCTCTCCTCCCTCTGCTCTGAAATCCTGTTTTATTTATGTGAGTAATACACACTGACATCTCATTTAAAATGAAGATTTGTAAGTCTCAACAAGACAGGGACACATCTGCCTTTTCTAGGAATAAACCAACTAAAGAGCATTAATCTAAAATGGAAAGAAAGTATTAAGTATAATCTTTCATTTTTCTCTTTTTGAACTATGGTATGGAGTTTGCATTGTGGCAGATAATAAGACAAAACAGGACAAATGGGAATCCCTTTGGAGTCAGTGGCAATGCTCTTCTTGACATCCATGAAATGAAGACTTGGCCCAAGGCCTTTGAATCTGATTGTGAGATGCAATTGCAATAAGAATGGCTGAACAGTGAAAGAGCACCAAAATATGTTAAAAATGTTGCTGCATGGGGAACAATGGAAGACAGAAAATGATAGCTGGCGTTTCACTGACACGCTGAAGCAACTATATTTTAAAAACATGACTAGATGGATGGAAAAGGAAGGAGGTTCAGCTGTCCACATAAGGATTTCACTTAGGCAAAAACTGTATTTTTAGCTACCCTACTGCCTTTTGAAAGAACAGCTTGTGTCTTCAGTAGCACTTGCTTGTGTTAAGAAAGCAATGTTGTTAATGGAGCAGCAAATGAGTTCAACATTGAGCTGCAAATAAACTCTGCTGAGTTTCAAATGAAAACAGTGACTGGGAGGAGAGGTGATTTCTTTAACTTCCAATAATCCTGCACTTCATGCGAAACTTGGGGTTCTGGTAACTAGCTAAATCTTTAACATTGATTCCCATAGTACAGTTTTCAGCTTTGTCTAATGAGAAAACTTGATTTTAGCTATTCCTTTACATACACAGTCACAATTACATAAAGGTGCATCTTGAAGCACAGAGCACACATCCCTTCCTTTCTCTCCATTCCTACATACTCCTGTGGTCTCCCCTGTGTCAGCACTAATAAACATATAGGTCACAGGACGTGTTCCTGGCCAGATGTGTAGTGAACCAGACACATAAAGAGTAGTGCAGCTTAAGGCAAAGGCAGAACTGCACTTTAAGATACTAAGTATTAAGTGATTAACATTACGTTCCGTTTTGAGTTTTGTTGTAGCTCTTGTGACTGGCAATTTGACAAACTGATGGGAATGACAAGGACTCTGTCCTCGCAGCACATATTGGAAAGGATCCCAAGCCATCTCAAAGAAATCTGAAACCCCAAATATAAGCAAGCAAACTGAAATGGCAAAAATCACAAAGGCATGAGAGAGACAGAAGAGTACTGCGGTGCCACACAGCCTGTGGGTAACTCAGCCTGCACCACCCGCACCACGTACAGAACACAGCACGGCTGAGTCAAAGGGTTTGTCTGTTTGGTTGTTCAGACAGACCTTGCAAGTACGTGGAGAAAGAGCCAGCTGAACAGGTGTTGAATATCACCTACGCTCCCTTATACAAAAACTCTACAGAACCATAATAAGGATGAGACCGTTAGAGAGTAATAATGATCCTTGGATTAAAGTACTGAGCTAAGGGTCTGGAGACAAGAGTTTCGTTTCTGCCCTTATCAGAAAATCCCCATGTGAAAATGTGTGGTTCAGATGGACTTTTCTGGTTGTTCAGACCTTGGGGCAGGCATAGATTTACAAACTATCTGCACTCCCACAAGAAGCAATGGGCAGTAATTTCTCTGCCTTCGGAAAAATCTGACTTCAACCTGCAAGCGTTGAGAATGTCTGAAGAGGTCTCCTCTCAGTCTTTCTTTTTCTTTCAGGTGCAAGTATGATAAACCAGAACCATGCACCTTGCATGGTAATGCTGATTAATATTATGTCTGTTGTATGGCATATTTATTCTATGTATTCTTTGACTTCAATGAACTGCTGTTTGCCTTCCATGAACTAAGTTTTAGAGTTTTGCAATTTTAAATTGGGTCTCACTGGTCATTTTTTTCCCTGTTTGCCCGTCTGTTTTACAAGTGCAGAATATTGTCTTGGATAAGTAAGTAAACATCTTATTCCAGTATTTCTAATAATGTTTTCCAAACTCATGTCTTGTTTTGAGGAAAATCTGATGATACATCCATTTTCAAATTTTCCTTTCTAATCTTCAAAGCCTATAAAAACTGCAAATCTAAAGCAGTTCACCTTTTAGTTTCTTACACTGCGTCTTAGCACAAGTTTAGTGGGTTTTCTTGTATAGTTAAATGCCAACTAATGCAATTTGGCCATTAGATTCTGCTCATTACAATTCAGTAACAGCTATAAAGTAAGTTTCAGTTTTCTGAAAACAGCTCCAGCTCTTTTAAAATATTTCTGTAAGCACTGATCACATGTGAAACCAAGGAACTAACAGAGGATTTACATATTAAACTAGCGGATGATATTCAGATGCGGTTAATATCATGTAACCAAAATCAAATACACCTGTTCCTCAGTTTGGGACTTATAAACAATTTCTACACCCTGAAATTTTATATAAAATCAAAGCACTCATTTTAATGACAGTTTTACCCTAGAAGCAGTCTTTCAAATAAACCAAATATTTCTTTGCAGTTTTAGGAAATACCATGAGTAAAACGTCTATTAATCAGCAAACAACAGATGCGCTCTTTAGATTAATTATTGGTCAAAGAAAAGTGAATAAGTCTCAAGGAAGAAAGCTGTGTCTGATGTTTGATTTTTAATGAAGAGCAGAAGCACGTGAAAAAGGACCTGCATGACTTACTAAAGGCATTGTAACGAGAGGTATAAGAAAGCTACTTCAAATGAAGCAGAAAGATTAAGCAATCTTACTTAGATGGCACAACTCCTCAGAACTGCTTTCAGCCCAGCATAGCCTAATACACCATGGAAGGCTCTACAAAATGACGTAAACTAAAGCCATCTTTGAAGGTAAACACAGAACACAAATTTAATAGGGATATGCCTGATAAAGAAGGGAGAAAATTGAACAGGGATGTCAGAATCTTACCATATATGACTGTTCAGTGCAGCCCACTCAGCCCTTTAAAGTCTGGCATGTGAACTGTGCAGTATGACAGCAAGCTACAACCACTTACACAGGTTGTGTACGTGAGAGCATGACCCTGTCCTCTAGCACAGAGCAGAAAAAATGTTGCTAAATATGCTGCTCAATCAGCTGCTATGCTTGTGCACACAGGCACACTAAGTTGTTTTGGAATTCACGTGCGCCAAGAGCCCACAGGAAAAAGTTCTGGTCCACTGGGCCATGCTCTCCACCGCGGGCTTCAGTGGGATGTGGGGTGGGACTGAGCCTGCCTGTCCGCTCCCGACGCAGGCGTTGTGGGTCACCACATCTCTCCACAAGGCCACAGCTCGCTCAGTCTCATTTGTTTCCAAAGAAATGTAACACCACCACTTGACAACAATGACAGCCGAAGGCTTTCTGAAGGAAAATGACTCACGAAGAAAGCGTGTATAACCCTCTGTTCTTTAGGGACTGGGAATTGAAAGACTTTTGCTCACCTCCCTCATTATCCTTGTTATCGGCACAGGCAGTTTCCATGGCAACGTTGCATCCAGGCCCCCTCCAGCCGGTCTGGCAGACACACTGCCAGCTGTTCTGACCCAGCGTGCATCTCCCGTTGCCATTGCACAAATCAGGGCAGCCATCTGGTTGAAGAAATGGAGAAGGTAAGTACAAGACAATACTCATTCACACTGCCACTCAGACTTCTGACAATATTACTGTGCAGACAAAAAGGCTCATTCCTGCTGATGGGGCAAACGCTCTCCTGGCCCAGAGCCACAGCCCTAGGATGGAGAAGGAGGGTAAAGAAAGGGGATGCCTCAGAGAAATGGGGATTTAACTCAAGCCAAAAGAGGAGGAGTCCTACCATCAGCCATAGTATGTTTTAAGAACTCTGTAAAGGTTCAGATGTTGAGTTAAAGGCAGTAGACAGAAATAAGTCTGCTGACAGAAGGTCACAGCCTCTTTTTTTTTCCCCTGTATGTGTGTGCGTATACCTACATGAAGGAGAATGTCTTCTGCAACAAGCATGTCAATGTTCAGAGTGCCTTTTACAGTGTGCATTGCATAATTCTCCACAGCTTCTCTAAACACAAAGTTTCTATAAATAGTTTTGAAAATATTTTCCTTCTTTAACAGTCACTTTAAAAGACCTACTTATTTAACACTAGTTTACTTATATTACGATGTGGCATTTCATGCTTTCTGAAAGATATGTTAGAAGAGATATCCCACAAAAAGATGTATGTTTTGAATTAACTATGGATATGATGACTTATTGTATAGCCAGAGCTGAATTAGGATCAAAAATACTAATTTGCTAAGGTGCTTATATGTTCTAACAAAATGTCCAGAGGTAAAAGAATAACTCCCCTGCTTTCTCCTGGAACTAAATGAGTCTCGGGAGGCAGGACTATATCTTACTGAATATCCATTATGAAAAAGGGTAAGAAAACCAAATTCCAGCCTGTAAGGTGCTTGAAGCCTTGGCATATACAATCAAATCTATCAATATCCAATCCACACAAGTGTGTGTATTTGTCTGTGGAGGTGAAAGAAGATTTGAAGTCCTGCAGCAGATCTTTCATAGCACCTTTTCATTAGTCTGAGCAGGAGGAGAAGGCTGTGTTGCGATACTGACAGTAGATGTTGGACCCCAATCATTCACAAGCTCTCCCATTTGGGTTGGAAATACAGCCTAATCCTGCCATCTCTACAATCATCAGAGGACACAGGATAATTAATCTCATCACTGTTGGTCTTGGACATAAAATTTAATCTCCAAACAGCTCATAAAGCTTCATGCTCTCTCATTTTCCCCTCCACCAGCAGTGATGGGTCACTGTTGGCATCAAGATCCGCAGGGACCTGCTGCAGCCCTTGCAGGTCTCATCAACTGGCTGGGTTAGTCCTTTGCATTTACCACCGTGACCCCAAGCTGTGACTATTAATTAAGTACTCCACTCCCTCCCCCAGGCCTTTTAAGAGCACCAAGGAACTAATGGGCACCCTACCAGAGTGTGGATACTCTTTTCACCAGCTGTGAGTGAGGAAGGCAGCAGTGGAAAATACCCTGAAAGCAAATAAATATGCCTTCCTTGCCTGAGCAGCACCACTTCAGATGTGCAGCACTGGAGAAAGACTAGGATGGCAGAAGTCACCTTTGTGCCCCTTGGCCTCTGCAGGTTACTGGGAATAGGAGCAACTGTCAAACTAGCACAGCTTTCATACTAGTGCTGAAAGGTTGAACAGCCTTCCAGAAATCCCTAATTTAGACTGCCTGTGTGTTTCTATAAACCTGGTCAGAAAGCCACAGCTCTGAGTTTGTGTCTCTTCCTACTCGTCCCAGCTGTCTTTGCTGTAGCCAGGTGATGTTAGAGATAAGTTACTCTGACCCCATACTGGTTTTCACACTGTTGCAGGAGTTTCCCATGCGGGAAAGCGAGCTGTCTTGTATCCCTGGTACTCACACAACTAGTATCACAATATGCAAGCATTCACTTTTACTTTTCCTCGTTGGGCTGTTACCTGATACATTCGTAGTGACCAATTAAATTTTAACAGGACTAAGTAGTACACAGCCGCATTAATTTTTGAGGTAATTCAGAAAGTTTCCTTTACTATTTTTTGTTTTAAAAATGAATGCTAGGCCTGTGGAAGGTGCCTGACTTGGACTCTGAGACCTCAGCTGTCCCACGGAAAAGGTTTTTTATAGATAACAGCAACCAAAGTTTCTGTGCATTGTCCTGCTAAGATGCCTGAACCTGCACTGGCACAGCAGCTTGATCTCCACCACAGCTCTGAGGAGTAAGACGCCAGACTTCTGTCAACAGGACTAAGATCATTCAGTTCATTTTACAAAAAAGCTATCAGCAGACAGAAACAAGTCCTGGAAGTTTTATTTCAATGCTGTCCTGTATTAAAAAAATAAAGTGCTCCTTTCACATAAATGTAACTTTATTTTTGCATTATGTATCTTAGCTATAAAAAAATCGCACTTACGTTGCAGTACAGTAATATATTTTCAAGGCATTTATTTTATCTCTTTCATTTGTCAGGTTGTTTGAATGATCAAAATTGAGGGAAGGCATCACACTATATGAAAAATTATTTGTTTTAAATGAAAAACAAATAGCAATTGTGGATATACACAAATGATTGGCTTTATACTGAGGTGCTGAAGAGAATTAAATCACCGAAGCAGTTTGCTTTGCAGCATATGAGCAAGATGAAAACATGAACAGTAGGGAGCTAGCAAAATCTCTGAAAAGTTTTATGTGCAGCTGGGGATTAATGGACATGACTTTGCTTTTAGCTTAAAGAGAGAAGCAAGCATCACTGGTATAGACATGATGTTGCTAGGAAACACTATGCTACCCCTGTAGAGTTTATTTAACTGTGGCCTTCAAAGACAGACTTCAGGTTTCAATAACGTAAATATCAGAAGGAAGGGAAAAAAACAGCAGTAGACTACAGTGAGATCCAAGTACTTTAACAATAATATCTTCCTTGAAAGATCTATTAAATCAACAATGTAACTTTCAAAAGACATTTAAGTATGGACAACTATTTAGATAATTTGCATGGTTATGTGTGGTTCTGTACATCTGTGTATGCATATACGCATTTCTGTTTATGCCTGTCTTTGTTCAAGCAAGTATTTAATAGCATTATAGTCTGTTAGACCAAAATTTGTTCTAACAGCCTGTTGATCAACTAGACAACAGAGCTCCATTATGATCTATTAATAACAAGTTTTCTTCTAAAAAAGCTTATATTTAGGCAGTACACTGAATGACTCTATTTAAACCTTTCTACATGTGCATGGGCACAGTGATTAGTACCGATGAACATCCTCTGCACACGCAGCATTTGCACATGGCGAATGGTCCTTGAAGCACTTCAATGGCTTTTGAGAGCAGACAAGGTCACAAAGTGCCTAACTGAGGAGCCCTCAGAACCTCAGCAAATGCTCCGTGCTCACAGCTGGCTTACATATGGTCTTTGCTGGAAACACAGACTGTACGAAGCACATCCTAACACTAAGTGCTTTGCTAAAGCTTGCTGTCATTCTGCAGTCCTAGCTGACACTGGGCAGTGTATTACCTCCTGCCTGTCTTACGAATTCACTCCCAGAGAAAGGTAGTCAAAGAGAGAGTAAGGTACTCATAGAGGGAAGGGCTATCAACATCTAACCTTAAGAAGTAATCCGCCATGGTATGAAGCTCTCAGTCACAGCACAGAAAAGGACCCTTCATGCTAAGCAGACAGGTTGCTATCCCTGGTGCGTAGAGAAATTCTACTCATCTTTTCCATTACAGTATGCTTAATGGAAAATGTCAAAAAGCTAGGTTAAAAAGGAAGAAAGTGCTTGTTTAAAGTGCTAGATTGACAACCTATTTATTTGCAGAACAGGCAGAGTACAGGCAACAGCAGTTCAAGTGTCTCACACTTCTCTAGCAATGTCTCTGCACAGGTTGCTGCTGCTAGAGGTGAAACACTAACGCAGCCTCCCTGCTCTTTCACTCTCCAACTTGCCTGTGGGACTGCTTACTGGGAGCTTTAATACAGGTACCTATGCATTTACAACTAAAACAGCAAGACAGATTTCAGTACTTTTGCAATGTAGTGTCAGGAATCTGTCACTAGCATTGTGAGGGACCATCAGAGTAAGAGTAGGTTGCAAAATCAACATACTAAAATTCATTCCTCTCCATACCACAGACAGACAAAATGCCCAGCATTCATGTAAAGTAAATGCTGGAAAGCAGTAGTAAAGGAGAAGGAGAAAATAAAGGCATTACATCTCTGGATCTAACAGAGAATGATGTAAAGTGCTGTTTTGTACATATGAGATCCCAAAACACTTTTTATCATTCTCACTGAACAGAACAATCTCTATAATCTTGCAGTTCTGGAACACTAGGGCTAGTATTTAATGCCTGAATTTATTTCCTCTTAGTTTTTTTTCCAGACACTCAACTAAATTGGAGTAACAGAACCAATTCATTACCGGCTTGCATGGTGTTTCTTGCTTCCCTTTGTTCAAACAGACTGTTACATTCTTAATTTGCTCATAGTTTTAAAAAGCCCATTTCTTGGCAAGTTAGTATCATACCACATCTACAGCGGTAAGTAGCATGAGAACCCTGACTTTCATGGATCACAACAAGGACCTGAAGACAACTCTGAAACTCTACAATTTGGAAGCAGAGATTCAGCAAATTTATCTGTTTCAGTGCACAGGGACATTTGCCCTCTATATACCTACATTGTTTCTTGGTACTTGAAAGCCCTTCACTTATATTTTCTCAGCTTATCAATTCCAATGCGTGTGATGACAGTACATTGCAATGAAAGGAACTCTGGTGATACATAGTACAAACGAATACTCGGTAACAGCAAGAAAGGCCTGTGGCTTAATAAAAAAAAAAAAGGTGCCTATTACTAAGAGGAAGAGGCTCTACCATGGATGCTAAGTAAATAATGTAATATCAGAAGAACAGGACGCTATTTTAGAAAACACTATGAGAAAGGACAGCATGTCAATATGAAGAGGAGTATTTGGTCAATCATCACTATATATACAATTATTACATTCATCTTGTTTCACGTTATTAATATTCCTGGAGAAAAGGGATCAAAAAGGTCCGAGGCCTTTGGTCATACACAACAGGAAAAAAAAGCTCCTGTCTGAAAGCTCTTATAATCCAAAAGGTAAAATGAGCTTAAAATACTAGATTTTGTTATTTGTTTGTAGAGCTCCACATTGCCACAGTCCATGATAGGGCCTAGAAGATGCTACAACAATACAAATTAAAGTGCTTTTCATAACAACAACAGAAAAATAAATAGCAAGTCTCGAAAACAACAAACATTGCTGTTACCAAGGTCATTCTGAGCAAAATTAAGTCTACTGCTCCCTCCAGGCCTACGTAAGCTTTATCTATTTGTATAGTTTCATATTTTCAAAACTTATGAGAGATTTATGAAAAGCTGAATTTAACAAGAAAGTCTGCAGAATCATTTTCAATAGTAAACAAAATCAATATAGACAGTGCTGGTTTCTAAGAAAGAGATAGCGCTGGATATATTTATGAGACAATACTCATAGGTTTTATCTACAATGAAATTACTGTGAGACTAAATTGTAAGGTGATTAATTAATTTTTGAACTCAGCAAATTAATTTCCAGTATCTAGGTAGCATATCAAAAATTCTAATCCCATGTTAGGTAAACTCTGCACAGAGTTCCTTTTCATTCCACTGATACTAACAAACTCCAAGTATACAAATACACACATACCCAGCTACCCAGGCATATATAGATTTTCCTTGTATAAACTACTTTGAAACTCCAAAACAAGCATTTTAAGTAAATCAAAATATAAAGACACACTGTCCAATTAATTTGCGGTTTCAGTCTAAACATTAATAATCATCAGAACTCCCACTTAGGGTGGGGCCAATCATTCTGGAAAAGAAGGAAGGGAAAGGACAGCCAGGGAAAGAGAAGTTAGAGAAATCTTGTTCTTCTTAAGTTGTCAGACTTTGAGGGAATAGGTAACCTCTTAGTATAACTAAAGGAGAAAGGGGAATAGGAGAGATGGAGGGAAAAAAAGTAAAATTTCTCTAGGTGATATCTCATAAACACTTAGAGAAGTGATCAGTGATTTTAGCCTCTACTCAGCTTATGCATGGAAAAGTAGATGTAAATCAAGAGGTTACATCTTGCGAGTCCTTCTGATCTTAAGCTGTCTATCAGCCATCTATCCTCCGAAGTCCTCCAAACAATATCTTTCAGCAGACAGAACAGGTTTCCAGCACCTCTCCCCATTTAGTGCACATGTAGGGCAGGTGTAGTCTGGAATGTAGGATCTCTTATTTACCTTCCCGCCTAACCCCATTTCACACATCCTTATCCAAAGCAGGCTGGCAGTCAGTGGAGTCTTTTCATTGACTTGAATTGACACCAGACCAGCTGGTCCGATGGGTGAAGACGCCCTGCAGTGAAGAGTACGTTGTACAGTGCAGTGTTTTGTCGCTCACAGGATACACATGAGTTTCAAGGGGATCATTTAAATTACATTTAAATCCTCATTACAGCTGTTAACTACAGAACTGTAGCAAATAAAAGTAGTCTAGGATATGATGGTACCTACAGAAAATAGAGAAATGACATAAAAGCTGTAATGATAACAGTCTGTTTAATCTGGATTTTAGAGGATAATCACTGTTTTCATATTTTCTGTTAATTCCTTCAGCGAGTTGCTGGTATGCCTACGGCTATCTAGCAAATAATAAATGAGGTACATAGAACAAGGTACCTAGCAACATTGAAAATAAAATTACGCTTTTTATTTGCTATTGTTATTTTTTAATCCTTCAATTCCAAAGCCTGCAGAGCTTAGTTAAAACCAAAGAAAGGGCATACAAATAAAAATGACACATAGTGTTATGGGAGGCACACACAAGTTATTTTCTACAGAGTAGTATTTCAACTAAAATAAACTCAAACCCAAACCATGTAACTAAACATAGGTCAATGCCATATAGTATTGATTGAGCAGAAGGTGAGGCCCCTTTGAGTGAGTTTGGACAGTTCCAGAACAGGCCAGAGAGCCATGCAGAAGCACTAGGCTCAGGTCTTCAAAGCAGGATAGTCACACAGACTGTCAAATTGTTAAGAATTAACCCAGTCTTTCAGTGCAATAAAAAGCCCGATTTCACTGCTCAAGTACCACAGCAGTGCTGCTTGCAGTTCCAGAGAGTGCTCACACAGAGCAGGAGCTTCTCCATGTCACTGAAGCATTTGTCACCAAGATGCTCTGACTGCCATCCCGGCTTCTTTTTTTCATCCTTTTTATTTCTTAGAGAAAACATTTTTTTAAAAATTACCCAGTACCCTAAATATTTCTTTAAGCTAGATATCAAACAAAGCAATGTATGGAATAAATAACTATTTGCAGATGTATTGGGGGAGATGAATACATGCCTGAGTTAAAACTAAAGAATGGGCCAGCTAAAATTTTATTTATTGAACAGGCTGAAAAAAATGGAAAGGCTGAGAAGTAAGTTTCAAGAATCCAGAATCCTGATTTCCTCCACTCTAATATTTTCTGTGCAGGCAGACAATTAGGAATGTTAAGTAAGGTTCCTTAAATTGCCTGGGATATGTAACAGAATTTCCTTCTAAACTCTATTTACTATGTACCTATGCAATTTCCGTCTTTCACATTTAAAGGCAGGAACTCAGAGAGCATCCAGCTTTCCAAATGAAATAGGAAAAAGGGAGAAAAATGTGTGACTGTTTAGAAGAAGAGAAGTAAACCTCACAGAAAGGGGAACTGCTGGTATTAAAAAGGAAGTATCAAGAAAAGTTACTTGCGTCTTTCTGAAGAAAAAAAACTATAAAAAAGATACAGATACACACATACACACACAAAAAAAAAAAAAAAAGACAGAGGAAAGCTTATATTGCAGTATAGATCACAAGAATTTGAGATTGAAAAACCCTCCATGGGTGTCAGAGCATCACGTCTTGTTATCAAGGGATTGTTCCAAGCAGCACATTCCATTTTATCCAACTTCATTTTAAGCGACTTAAGCAGCTGGGCTCCCATCACTTTCTTGGAGGGAGACATCCTCGAGGTCTCCCTCTCGTGCACAACCAACAGAGTTCTCTAACTATCACCAGCTGTTGGTGTGACCCCACTTCAGGCTGCCAACAGCTGTGCAGGGAAAGATGGTGACAGTTTGCGCTACACTGTCCTGAGACTTGAAACCAAACAGATCAATAATCAAAAAATCCATGTCTGCTCAGAAGGTTCAGTATACACAAAGAGCTTCAGCTGACCCCAAGAATTCGGGCTATTTATATACAGATATAAAAGAGTTTCAAGAAGGAAGGGAGACGGCACTGATGGCAAGGTTAGTCATAAGACTGAGAAGCTTCTGCAATGCTAAGAGACCAAGTGCTCTGCTGCAGCCAGGAGGCCAGATCCAGTCCTGCAAATGTGGGATGTCCATGAGATGCTGTCTCCACGTAGCCCCCCCAACACCCACAGACTGCAGGCAGGGGTAAAGGATGGAACGAGTGCGGTACGCAGGCAGTGTGCTGCCTGCATGCCCCAACACTGCTAGCGTTAACACAGACCCTTAACATCATGTGCTGTACACAACCTGACTCTCTGCACAGTGGCTTTATCGATGGTCAGGGGACAATCATTTCAGAGGTGTACCACCATCAGCAAAGTAGTTATATGAAACGTACGGACGTAAGTAAAGACACTGCTGCAGCCCAAAAGCTACAGTAGCTACATAGTTTCTTCTTCAGGCTAAGCAGATTATTTGCTGAGATTTTGAGCAAGAGCTAAAATTTGAGTCTAGCAGCACACTGAAGTTACACAGTGTATTCCTTTCAAACAAGACTCATATTCAACTCATATTCATATACCCAGTAAAAAGAAACATAAAAGATGCAGTAAAATTTGTATTTAAGATAGCTGGTTCTTTCAAATTAATCTTACTGTAACAAAATCCATTTAGAATATAATTCCAGGTGAAATTGCATTCATAAAACCAGCACCACAACCATAATCTTTTATTGTATTAATGTTTCTGATATGGGATACAAGGACTGGCATCATCCTTTGTAATATGTAATAATTCTGAGAAAGAAGCCTTCTCAAACTGGATTTATCTCTAAAATAATGTCTACATAAATAGTTTAGTTGGCAGTGTAATGGTAAAGTGACCTATCAGAAAGAATGTGTAAATTCAGTCAATTGAAGAGTAATAAGCAAAACACTAACTTCATATTTAAAAAAATATATAACCTAATTAAAATGTAATAACTAAAATCCCTACATTAATCACAGTGTTACGGCAGGGACTTTCAGTCAGTCGTTCATAAAAAATAGGATTCACACAGTAATTGCTACTCAACCTCCGTGCACACAATGCAATTTGCTTTTTTATTCTAAATATGTGGCAGGCATAGCTTTTCAAAAATATGCATTTTAACTTTTTTGAATAAACGGTTTGGTAAAGTGTTGGTATACTTTTAGATATACTTACTAACTACAAAGCTTCAAGAATCTCATACACATTGATGCACAAAGATGTGTCACATTTCCATACTCCTTACCAATTCTACCCTCTTTGTGTCATAAGGAGAGACAAAGAGAAAAAAATACAACGTAATTTTTATGTTAAGTGATACCTGTATCTGGCAAAAGGATATTTGATACCGTGCTGCCAAATCCCAGACATTAGATTTCAAAAGCTCAGTTTTATTTGGCTAACAGAAATTTATAAAATTCATCAGAAATGACCAAATTTTTCCTTGTTTCAGCCTGAAAACAAGGCAAAGCCCTAATTTTACTATTGTTAACAGCTAAGACTATGTATGAGCTCAGAATCATAGCCAACTTACTCAAGTACCTGTAGTATTCCATTCTAACTTCGGAAGAAAGAATGAAGTCGTGGTTTTAAAGATTTTTCTAGTTTCACGTTCCTTTATGCAGTTTTCATATACAGCCCAGACAACAAAAGATGCTGCTACTTCATCCCACGCTCCCAGGCAGACTAAGCTTGCCGGTGGAGATGGCACGGTGCTAGGCTTATCCAAAGTTGAACCCAATTTAATGATGTGAATGCAGTCTGTATAAAATTAGAGGTAAGCCCTATCATTCACCTGCTCATATATGAACTTCTAAAATCCCTATATACATCAAGATGCCACAAAGGTAGACCCCAATTTCAAATATTTACAATCTAAGACCCTGCTGATATAAAAAGCACAAGACTGGGATTGAAAAGGGCAGGATCGCTTGTTGCTACCAGGGCTTTGTCTGGTGGTGCTGAGTACTCCCAGACCTCTCATTTGATTGAAAACCCTCCAGTGAGGCAGATGTTCTTTTTCTCTATGAATGCCCCAACGGGTCAGCAGAGGAGACTACATTGTCACTGGCTAGCTTTTCTCAAGACTAAAAAGCCACACAGCATTTCTCTGACTTTAAATTTTAAAGGAAAATCACAGTCAGTAGCTTTAGTGCTGAGAAAATATTTTTAAGCAACAGCATTTGTTGCAACAAAGTTTCAGTGCAGAGGCAGGGACTGTAAATGCCAAACCAAGTTAAATCAGACAATTTCTGGCAAGCTAAATGTACAGGTACATTAAATATAACCATAACTCTTTAGGATTTACGTCGACCTAAAACTATCCTACAAACAGGATATTTGTAATTAAGCGCGAAATGTTGTCCTCTGCTGTGCTCACACATTTACATACAAATCCAGTTCTCTTAATCAGATTCAGTAACAGTAAAATTATTTCTAGCATTCTCCAAACAGTGAAGGCCTAACACAAAATGGCAACAAGGCAAGTTTTCAAACCCCGATCTCTTCAGAAGCAATGTACAGACAGAAACAGGGAGAACAATGAAACCAGCAGGAGGTATGCTGTGCGGAACATGTGAGCTGACATGACAGACATGCCTTGGCATTAGCCCCGTCAAACACAAGGTATACTGCAAGCAGTGGAAAGTTCATCTGTCCGAGAAAAACTGACATGCTGTAATGTAAAATTAACTGTTAAATCTGAAGTGGCTAGCCTTCTTGGGATCACATCCTTCTTCACTGACCAGACTGACTCTTGATTCTTCTCAGCTGTATCAGCTGAGGGCCAGGACACAAGCTGGTCCACGTTGGCAAAATTCAGCCAAATTCAACAGAATTACATGGATTTCAATCAGGTAATGTACAGCCTCAAGGTTCATGGCAGTTTGCTGTACCTGGGCCCTTCATACAATAGTTAAAATTAACATGTTGGTTGTTCTTCAGGAAAGCATGGGTTTTCTCTGCTTTCTGTGTGTTAACTGACTACCAAGCATGCTGAAAACCCTTGGATTATAAACTGCTGCTGGTGGTTTTACAGCCCTTCCTCCCTCCTGAAAGTGTCCTGGATAACTAGTGCTCCTCCTGTCTGAAAGGCAACGAATCACTTAGAAACGGAGATTTCCTTTCATCAGACCAGCATGAGCCTGACCATTCCACAAAACCAATCCTTGGATGCATCCCTTCGAGCCAAATATCACTAGCATCAAATTTTCCATTTCCAAAAATTGTTATAAGTCCTACTAAAACCGAACTAACATTCTAGACCTAATGCAATTTTTGATTTTTGGGGAAGACAGAGTTCTCAGTTCAGTCATTAACTTCAGAATGCTTTCATTCATGTCACAAATCCTCCAGGTCGGGCATACAGGAGCTGTGCTATCCATCACCTCTGAGGGACTCTCAGACTCCATCTCATACCTCCCTCACAGTCGTTTCAGCAACACAATCTATATGAGCGTAAGCCAAATTCAGCTAAGTGAATAGTGAAGCATTTCTTCTTAACAAGAACAGATACATCACATATTATTTTAATTCTCTCACCAATGGCTTACTAAAGAAATTCAAAATCAAGTTCAAGGCCTTACTTCTTATCTGGTAGGCTCAGGATATTTAAGAGACTGTCCAAGGTACAGGGATGGAAACTGGGGTCAAGAGCTCTGCTAAGCTGACCAAAGCTAATCTTATCTGTCTAGGAGGTGGAGATTTTAAGAAGCCAATTCAAGACTGTGGAATGAATTCCTGTACTCTATAAATAAGAACTTAGATATATATTAAGAAAAATAAATCACATATTATCCACTTTTGCTCCAAATAGAAATTGCATTGCTTTGACTGTAACTCCTTTAGTACACAAATAGCTTTACAAAACAGAGGAGTTTAAGTCAACCAACACGCTCTAGTAAGCTAAGCCAGCATTTACAGTGACCACACAGAACTGTTTCCCTTATGCCAGTACTACTTAACAGTAGTTTACACCAGTATTTCTAATCCTATTTGAATTCAGAGATGTGACGGAATGGGATGTGTACATGCCCACGCATACACAAGTAGGGCACTGTAATGAGAATAAGCAGATATTATATACTTACGTTGCTCAATATGCTACGGAAGATGCTCAGCTAGGGCGCTGAGTGGTGAGTAACAGCCCATCCAGTGCACAATAAAGAGGGTCGGAGGAGGTCTGCCTTAAAAACTATGGGCCTGAGTCTGATGTCTGACATCATAACTAACCCTGCTTTGAGGAAGAGGTTGGACTAGATGACCTCCTGACAACCCTTCCAGCCTGAACTGTCTATGAACCCTTCAGTTTTAGAGCTCTGTAACTCCTAATTCTCAGGGCAGGGAACCCCAGTTTTCTGAGGCATTATTACAAAATAATTACTTGCTGTTCATCAGATACTGAAGTCTGCATAGAATTTGTAATTTAGCAATTAACTTTCAGCTATGCAAATGCAGATCCTCTAGAAGTGTGCAGGTTATCTCTATCAGAAGAATAAATATGAGCCTTAACATAAGTATGCATTTTCCTCCATTACTGTATAACAGATTAGTATGCTCTGTGAGCAAATATCCCTTAATTTGCTACAGAACTTTGGAAGCCCTTCAGGATTAAAACTGCTATATAGACAGATGTATTATATTTTGCAGCCGATCTTCTTAAAGTATTAATTACATGGATTCCAATAAATGGTTGCACACTGTATTGATTTCAGACTACAGAGTCCAAACATTTCAGCTGTCACAAAGGAAAATCAAAAGAAAGCGCTGAAGAAAAAAAAAAAAAGAGTTTTTAAGAAGTATTGTGGGATAGCGTGGAATGAAAAGAGCCTTGGTAACATACAGTAAATGCTTCTCATACCCCTTGTGGCTTGCAGGAATCCTAACTCTTCATGACAGTAAAATACGATTAAGAAGTGACAAAAAATAACAGATATTTGAATATTAAAATAAATATATCTCACATGTTTGTTAGAGCTAGAATTTACGGAGTTTAAATATATACAAATATAAAGGATGAAATAATGCCCACAATATAAGAGCAGTACTCTGCCACATAGGCAGCATATGTAAAACAAATTAAAATACATAAACAATGCATTCTGAGTTATCTATTTGTGTATGCTGAGTTGTTTGGCAGATGTAGGATAGAAGATGAAAATTTCACTACATAAAATATATTTTATAAACATGCCTTTAATCCTAAAGTGCTAGGCATCCATTCCGCATCCCTTTTCAGTATACATAAGCCTCATGGACATCATGCAATTTTCCAATTTTTATATCTACCAACTGCACAAGTAAGTAATAAAAGCTACAGAAATAAAAATGTTGTTTTCACAAACAGTTTTTAATCCTGCATGCATAGACAGAGCGTGGGATAACTCTCTTTTTATTCCTTCTTTATTTGCCTAAGTGGTGAAGGAAAAAAAACCTCATAATCCTTCAAACATAGCCAGTTGCCTTGATATTTAAATACTAAATAAATCTGGGAAACTGATTTTGATCTACTAGAGAGATCATCTTCACCATTTCACCCCCAAGAAAGCCAAGAGTATTTAATCTGCACTTGGAAGAAATTTGAAAGAGAAAAGACTCCTTAAGCTCTGCTTGCTTTATAGTAAAAATATTTACTATCTGGCAACTGATAACTCTGCTCCTCCCCTAGCCTCACTAGAAGTGACCTTAACTCTCTGAAACAAATATTTAAGTCTTTCTACTTATAGACAGAGTATTTTTGTTCCATTTCTCCGCTGAAGTCATCAGAAGCACCAACTAGGCTTTTAACTTGGTTGCCTTGCATCTATATTTGACAGAGTTTTTAAGTCACACTGGGACATGCAGGATGTTATAATGGGACTGCTTGCTAGGAGCGCTTCTCTCAGGAGGATAAACACTATCTAAGTGAGTTGGAGACACAGCGAAGAAATCTAGAGATTGCTCCATCTCGGCTTCAATACAATTGTGTGATCAATACTTTGGATTAATCCACTTCAGTCACCGACTCATGCCAGGTGTATTGTCATGATATTTGCTTCAGTTCGAGAAAAAAAAGAACAAAACATGGAAAAGCAGCCTTAACATTATTAAAAACAAAGGTCGTTCCAAAGGTCAATTAATTTCCAATAACAAAAAAGCCCACCTCAAAGCGCTACCACCAAAAAATCTGTGCATGGGACATCTAAAGGACAATTTGCTCTTTCTTTGCAACACTGAAAATACAGCATGAGTAGCTGATAGTATCTCTAAACATATTCAATAGATGTCACAGAAATTTTACTCTTCTGTTTTCTATCCAGGGTATTAATTAGCATTATTTACCCTCACTGTTGAAATAAAATTATGACTTTAGTTACTGTATTCTGTCTGTTTCCCATAATTTCAAATTAGTATAGTATCATTTTTCATTTTTTATCCATAGTTGAACTGTTACCACATTCTAAGAACATTAACACATATTAATTAGGCGTTCCTTTAGACAATAATGATTTGTTCAAAGCTTTTTCTGCTGCACAGCAATATTTCGTCAGCCCAGAGCCGGAAGTGAGAGTATAGCCCTAACATAAACTGCAGAAGACTTCCATAACACCCCACTCTATATTCCATGACTGGCTAACAACGGAACACCTTGCAGCATCAGAATGTTAGCTGAAGGTCTCTCACCTGAGGATTGATGCAGCTTGACTCTATTGAGTTTATGAGATCTCCACAGGTCTTAATCAAGGTAAGTGAACTTTGGAATGGCTTTAGGTTTCACAGTAAATACATATGTGGGAATACATTTAATCAGGCATAGTGCATATCCAATTTACTGTAATAACTTCTGTAAGCGGTTAGGAAGTTTTCGCAAAAATCCTTCTTAACTGGGTATCACTCACCGGAAAAACTATCCTGCAGTTTAATGACATCGCCTTTCTTCTCTAAGTACAAATCAGTAAACTGAAGACATTTAAGTGCATTTTCCAGTATGCGTACCTGCTTCTCATTCTGAATGAAACAACTTACTAACTTTAATTATTTCCTAAGCTGGAACGAAGCTACCTAATTCAAGTAAGGATCAGTAGCAGTAGCTCTGTGAAACATTATCTATAATAAACCTGCAATTTTTAGTCATAGGACAAAAAAAATAGAAGCAACACTGAAAAGAACAGACATCTTCCTTTTCACTTCACTGTCACTTGTTCACATTTGAACGACATCTCTCCTCACATTTTATCTCAAGCAATAAAATACAGAAAATAAATAATTAAGCTCTAGGGGCATATTCTGCAAATAACTTTTAAGAAAGCTCCCATTTAATATTGATAAGAACATTCACCTTAAGAAATCAGATACATCATATACACCTTACTAGAAATTTTTAAAAATACAGTGTTTTATCTCAGAAATGCTGACAAAAATCCTAGTACAGCAGAGGAAAATGTAACTATAAAGGTTGAATCAACAGATGCAGTTTTAAATGGAAGACAAATATGTTAAATTACCTCAGTTCTGGTGAATAAATATTTCCCGTTACAAGGCATCTCACACTTTAAACTTTCCATGCAGTAACGCTTTCAAATTAGGTAATAAGGATTTTAGGAATTTCATGGTAACCAGAAATACAAATACTGGTGAAAGAAGACAGACTTTACTTACCATATTCTCTGTGTATGGTAGATTGAATGATTAAAAGGAATGGAGAAATCATCGGGTTTTAATAAGCACTGCCTTTATTTTATTTTAACGAAATTTCATGTGGTATGAAAATATTAACCATTTCAGGTGACACTTCAGTGTATCCACAAAATTTGGTATCTGACTGATATCTCATACGTAATTGTCTTTTGATAAAGGCTATGCACTACTGTTTGAAATTTAAGGGGGTGCCTGACCAATTTTGATTCATTTTTTCTTCAGCATATAAACAATTAAAATTGTTATAGAATATATAACAAAAGATTCCAATGAAAAATCATAAAACTGATAACCTCTACAGGCTCCTCTGGACTTGATTTAAGGAAAGCTGCAACTGCAAGCCAATGCTTGGGCATGGGATACAGATTTTTCCATTTCTCCCTCAGCCTTCTAGCTACATATGCAAGAGTAACACAGTATATACATTGTTTAGGCTTGTGGTTCATATACATCTCTGCATAGGAATAATGCAGAAAGGAAGAGTGCAGACCTGTTTACACAAGCTGAATGTTTTCTATAGTCTAATGCTCACCTAGTATTTCGTTCAAGCAACTGTTGCCCTCTCAGCTTTCACAAACAAAGTGACCTTGACTCTTAATAACCTGTTCTCTAAATATGGAAGGCTTTCTCCATTCTAAATCAATATTTCTGACTTATTTTCGAAAAAAAAAAGTTTCAAACATTCACAGGACACAATGAAGATATATATGGATAGAACTCATGATAAAGAATCAATTAATAACGATCCAAGGGAGGCAATAACAAAAAGCAATCTCACCCCCAGTTTCCAAAGAAGCCAAGAAAAAGATCCATGGGATATAAAAATCTATGTCACTATACTCTTCCCCCCCCCAATTCAACTATTTATTAACAATGTTGCACGGTGAGCAATGTCAAACTTCATTTCATATTCCTAACAAACTCCCATGCAGTGATTTTCTGTCTGAAGTCTACAACATCTTTTCAATTTTTTTTGAAACAAGAAAAGGCATATTGCCATTATTTTTCCTGTAGTGTTATCAAATTACTCTGAAAAAAAAATATGTAAGGAGTAAAAGTAATCAGAATCTGTTAATGTTTTAACAAATTCATATTGTGCTTTCACTTTTCAGCTGTAAATAATGACCCACGGCTTCCTGCTTTCAGTAACACTTTGCTTGTTCAAATGCAAGTGACTCTGCAATTTAAAAATAAAAGAAAAGAGTGAAAAGGGAGAGAGACACCCAACTTCCTTTTCTGTAACTGCTTAATTCTGGGAACGCTATCTTGCATTGTAAAACTGTATGCTATAATGCTAATTCCTCTGTTAGTTTCGAGAGAAGTGATCTGTAACCCAGCATACACACATTTTGCTTTGCTTTATTAAAAGGAAAGCAAAGAAGTCAGATCAGTTTATATTCAAAACGTGCTGAAAAGTTGATGGCACCGTGCTACATTAGGAACTGAGTTCTACTCTCTGGTATTCCCAGTGGTTAAAACAAAAAGTCATTTCTCTCATCTGTACTAATGTGTCTCTGATTTTAGGCGAATCAGCATCTTCTGGGACATTTAGGGGTTTGTGTTTGTGCATGCTGAATTTACAAAAATAACTTCAGTGCTGTTCTTGAGGAACTCATTCCACAAGAAGCTCAGCAATTCTTTTTGATTCCTAACAATTGGAAAATCACAGTATTTGAAGCAGTACTACTTTTTAGATCAATAAATCACCGTGTTCTAGGTAAACATGTTATTCCTAACTGATCTCTTTTTTTTTTTTTTTTTGCTAATTTGTTTTTTGGGTAATTGTCATCTTAGTATCGTTTCTAGCCTAAAATCACAACCTAATAATATTTTTTCACTACAAACTGATTTAGTTTTTAATGAAAAAGAATGGTTTTAAACCATGATTACACCATTATATTTATTTCTTAGATAACAAAGCTATTATCATTACTCTTTCTCTTCAGAACAGGGACTGCATGTTGTTGCACTCTGGTTCTTTAGTTCAGCTGTTCAATGCTCTGAAAAAACGGTCTAGATGTATTACGAATCTTACTCATTTGTCACACTCCTGAATAACTTCACTCTTCCAACATCTACCTAAAAAAAGAATCTCATCTGCAATTTCATGATTAACTGGAATGAATACAGAAGAGATTCATCTTCACTTTATACAGGTTTCTGTAAAAATATATTAAAATATATTAAAAGTGTATATACTTTATAATTATATGAAACATTAACTATCAGCTCATGTAGTTCAGTCTACCCTAATTACTCCAGCACATTTAAGAAGAAATACTTGAACCTTTCCTTGCAGCTATTTTGTACGGTATCTTATTTTACAGCATTTTAAAAGCAAGCCACTGTCTATTGATGCCAAGTTGATCAACCTGCTCTATGCTGGACTGTTAAAAACTGTGAATAGAAACCAAAAATACAATGGGATTAGGAAAAAGCAATAAACCGTGACATTGATTGGCAGTTTGTCAAAATTATGGCTCCCTACTTAGAGAATGCAGGAAACCCACAGCCTTTTAAAAGGGGTTGTACAACAAAGAAAATACAAATGGGTTGAGTAGGAATTAGGTGTCATTACGTAAGCTGTGTTTTTGAGAATGCAGAAACTGTTTTACACTTGAACATCTGGGACTCACTGCATGGCTAATAATAACCAATGAGACAGCACAAGAAAAGGCAACGAATCCCAGATGTTAAACATCGGTCATGAGCCATAGAACTGGCAGACTACAGTAAGGCGGTAGTAAAAGGATCTTTTAAGTTTACCAGAATGAGAGCGAGAAAAGCTTTACATGGATAAGCAGACAAACATGTCTCCTCTAAATTTTCATTAGGGAAAATGTTACAATCCACGTCACTGAAGTCTTTGTGAAAGCAAAAGTTACTATTTTCCATGAAAACTGCTTAACTGTTTGAGAGGTACTTATTTACAGTGAAATAATTAAGTCAAGTGTGTAGCACCCAGTGCAAAGGGTCAGCTCTCAGATTTGAAAATCTTCAAGGAGAGAGCTGGACCATGAAACCTTTCTGCTATAATCCTGTTATTGAATGAAGAGAGAATGAGGATAAATACAGTAACCTTAATTTCTCATGTCCCACTTTCCCTTTGGCTTTTAGTACTACGACTGTGAACTGCTGCTAGATTAATGAGACACCAGTATTGCTTTGTCTCTATCTCTCCCAGCATGGATGTGTTTTGAATACAATTGACAGAATGAGATGGACAATTATATGACCATCAATATGTATGACTGAAAACACTACAGAAGTATGTCCTGGAAATTGCAGAAATCTAAACCCTTAGTTACAATTTTCATAGCAGCTATAAATCAGGTAATAATGACCCCAATATTACTTCAACTATCTGCACTTTCAACATACTGAGATGAATGTGGACCATAATCTCAGACCTGAACACTTTCAAGAACACTCAGGTTTGTATTTAGTTCTTACATTTCAGTCACATAAATGATGTTTGTAATTTCTTTGGACAAATGAGATATACTACCTTATATGATGATTTCTGTTGGACAGAAAACTGCTTCTTTTTGTATGTATAGAAAAGCTATATTTAAAATGAAATAGACTGAGGCTACCTACAGGAATAATCTCCAGAAGCAAGGTTATCCTAATAAGCATTTCATAAACAGCTCAGAATGGGCATGGAAAGAAAGAACAAGACAAAAGAGCTGAATAACATAAATTTTGTAAAAACTCTGTTCAATAAGAATGGCTCAAGATACCTCATAGCTGGTACACTGAACAAGTGCCCACATTCAAACATTAAGATCTTTTTAAAAATTGTCTTAGTAAGGGCTTTTAGTGAAAGAAGGATGTATCAATATTCAACATCAGTGCATATTTCATCCTCAGTGAGTAGTTACTGCACAAGAGATAACTGACAGTTTAAAGAGAAAGCTTTCAATAGTTTCATTTTTCCCCAAAGCCCTGAACAGATCACACAGCAAAATCCTGAACTGACACTTCAGAGATGCTACAGAGAACATTTTTTCCTTTTTCTTTTTGACATTAATATTTTAATACAACATTAAACTAAGAAAATATTATTAAGTAGAGAATTTCAAAAGCATCAAATATCTTAGGAACGCAAGCCTCTAACTTCTAATGCATCCTATTGTTAATTTGATACTATGCAGGAATTGGAGACAAAATTGACAACAAGCTGCAAAGGTAAAGCCTTGTGTCTGAATTGTTATTCCACAGAGTTTGCAGCAGTCAGGCAAAACACATTGAGCTTTATTTGCATCTTCAAGCATAAAAGATTGTGTGAAACTGATAATTAAGATACAAGAATTATACTTTGAGAATGTATAAGCAAGAATGCAAGTGATTAAGGAAAAGATCTTTCACAAGCAGGCCTCAAAAGGATGGGCAGATATTGTTCTCTGTGTTTTTTTGGTTTTTTTTTTTTTTTTAGTAAGTATAAATATTATATATATGTATATACATATATATTTCTCCAGATCTGGTACTACCTTTCTGTCTTTATACAATCTATGTCACTGACCTCTCACAAGCATTCCCTTGTCTTTATTGTTTTGTATCCAGCAACACCATGTAATTCACTCACTTGCTGAAGCTGTGCTTGACACCACAGGGTACAAAATAACACAGAAAACATTATCTGTGGAAGAAGAGAAGATTGCCTGGCGCTGTGAATACTCCTATGAGCAGCGAAATCAGTTTTGCCCTTTCAAAAGTTAGATCAGCTGCCTGATTGATTGCCCTCCCCCTCTTTTTGTGGTCTTTTAAGAGTTCAAGAATTGGCCAGAAAATCAATATAGCTCATGTAGAAGCCCCTCCAAAAGGACAAAAAAGAAATGTGATTCTAGTTTGGGAAACTATTCACCGGCATCTGCTGGGTGCATCTTTGAAGTACCAGACAAAATGCAGGAAGCTTTGCTGAAAATACACTCATTAAATTTTTTTGGGCTAGAAAGGGAAGAAGTAAGGTCATGTTCTGCAAATATCCTATATATAGCACAAGAAAAAAGCCACTCAAGTGTTCTGATACTGCACTGTGACATATTTCAATCATTTACAGGAAGCCCTTAGCAAAGAATGCAAACAGGAAAGTTCTTCCTCATGAATAAGCTTGCATTTTAGCCAAAAAAGATCCCCAGCTGCCCTGTGTAAATTCTGCAAATGAAAAGGAATTCTGTTTCTAAAGTTTCTGAAAGTCAAACCGCTCTCACTGTATCCTTCCAAATATATATATTATCAGCTATCTTGCTCAGCTATGATAAAGTAAGAGGATGCATATGGTAGTTCTGGATTCCTTAGTGCTAGAGAAATTGTTTACAAAGTTTACTCATCCCTGATACACAAAAGTATCAAAGTATATTTTAGTTACTGGGATAGGAATTTACAAAGGTACAAATCAGAAGCAAAAATTAAAACCAAGAGCTATTTACACAGCGTGTAACCTGGAGACTACACAGACAAGAGATTTTATTCAGAAGTTTTGGAGGTGAAATAAAAGATGACACGTTTACAAAACCAGCAGAGCACCCCAATAACAAATGTAGTTGGAAAAGATAAAAAGCATCACCTTTCCAGGAAGAAATTTCTAATTCCTTATTTACAGGGAACTTGCATCTTTACTGAAGCATGGTGATGCTGGACTAGAAGTTCACGGGTCTAATTGACTAGTACATTTCCTTGGTTTTGGTTATAAAACGTAACATGATATAATACAACATACGTGACCAAAATGTCACTTTATAAGGAAAAATTCTACTTAGGAGTCTCTCTATGCTTGCATGGTGGAAATGAAACTGCAAATTATGTGCAGAGCATGACAGATTAATTCATGAGGTATCTGCTACTCTTCTGTTTTGCTGAAGAGATACATGGGGGGGAAACCAGCCTATCACACTCCAAATGAAAGCTTGCCACCGCGTACATAAAAGACTGCATCACAGATGTGCTTATAAAGAAATCTGCTAACAGATGTAAAGACAATAGGGCAACCGTATTATACAGGTGACGAACCTGAATCTGCAGATACAGAAACAGCCAATGTCTTTGGTCCCGTCTTCATATATATTACCAACATATTTCTATATCATCAGTAATGGAAAGTGGTCATGACCCAAATATTCTATGCATTTTTCAAATAAAATGAAAAAACGTGTTCCTCCCTCTACAAAGCATGCAATCTAAATTTCTATCATCGTCATTAGAGGGTTTTTTTATGCCTTGATAGGTTATAAACTGTTACACATTAATTTTAAGTTAGAAGTGCATCAGTGAAGTCTAATATATCTAGCTCCTTCTAAATTGCTCTTTGTCAGATACGATGGCTTTCCACTGTCTCCTCCCACACACTTTCCATCTCTCCTGAAAATTGCCTCATCTTTGAATCATTACTGTTGTAATTACAACAAGAAAAATCAGTAGTAGAAGAAAAAATCTTTGACACAAAGAGCATTATCATGGGACAAAAATATCCTGCTGTATCCAAAGATAACACAATGCTGCATTATTAATGTATCTATCGATTATTGACTTCATGATAAGGTAAAAATCTAAATCTTTACACTTTATATGCGGTATTCCTTCCAGTCTACAAAAAATACAAACATGTCTAAAAGCTGGATAAGGAATGGTCATCTCAAAACACTGGGTGGAAAAAAAAATTTAGTCAACATTTTTTTTTGTAAATACAGAGGTAGAATACTATCCATCTAGTATTCAGTTGAGTGAGTCTTGGTACTTCAAAGGGAGAGGATTTGAAGTATTTACCTACTGGGTGTAATATTTGCTCTTTGTTTGGATGTTTCAGAGTGGTTCAATATATACATTGACAACCCATTGTTCTGCAAATACAGAACACACAGATTAGTCTCCTTGGTTGGATAAATGATCAATTCTACTTCTAAGAGCGGCATTAGATTCTTACAGGGGATGACAGTACAAATCTTAACATAGGCCATTATAAAATAAGGTATTTGGAAGGAATGCTTCCTTTTAAGCTCATTTAAAATCAGACTGGAAGAGAGCTCATATAGTTCAATGATTTTCTAGGCAGCTTTCTGCCCTGTGGCAGGATGAATTACCTCTCTGCTATTCCTGACAGACGTTTGTCTAGGTTGCTGTTAAAAGCTCCATTGATGAGGATTCTACAACTTCCTTAGACAATCTACTTCGGTTTTTCATTTGCTGTTACAAGGTTTTTCCTAACACCTAACCCAAAACACCCATACTGTGATTTAAACTTCATATCGTAATCACACCGGACACGGAGAGTCCTCTCTTTTTCCTGCACGTTTTTATGTATCTGAAAATTTTAGGTTATTTCCCACCATGTAGGTGGCAGGACTGAGGTTCTTTCAAATCTTTCTTCTTTATTCAAGGCCCTGAAAACCTAGAAGATAAGGTATAGGGCTAACACAGATTTCCAAATCCCTTATTTACTAAGCAACATGCCCTGCCATTTGACATTTTCAGTAAAGAGGCCAAGGACTCAGTGGAGGAAAGGGAGTGCGAGGTCCGCACCTCTGGAGTTAGGTTCTGAAAAGCAGTATCAAGGCCAGGAAGCAGAGTCTGCGGAGATGCACACATCAGCCCTGTTTGTGTTCTGCCTAGCAGGGAGGTAGGTGAAGTTTCAGCTCCTATGGCTGTCAAAGAGGGTGCAGCTCATTTGCATTAAAAATAAAAAAACAAAAGGAACAGAGAAAATGAGAATTGTCTTGATTGTCATCTGCAGCAGAATAACCATATTATCAAGTATTCTTTACTACAGTCTTTTCCCACTTTCTATCTGGGAGTGCTTAACCTACATCTAATGTAGGACATGAGCAGACAAGAGCAAGGCTTTGGGAATATGACAGGATGCCATAAAGAAAACTTCATAGATCATCTTTTGGTGAGAGATTACCTTACACAATACAGTGTGTTTGCAGACTTGTAGATTTTATTCATAAATATTTAGGATTAAATCCTGGTTTCACTGGTCTCTCAGTGAGACTTTTACCAACGACTTAGTAACAGTTGTATTTCATGCTGCAGGGATATGAATTACAGATCGAATTATGCTTTTAAAATGGTATTTTTGATTGTTTCTTAAGATCTCCATATATATCACACTGTCCTTAGTATACAATCCTGATAGTTTATATAGGAACACCTTCCACAACAGTTTAAAACCAACAGTTTTAAACATCCGAATGTTATTTTCAGTGAAACTAACAGAGCTGTTTTATAACAGCACGCTTTAACAACACTCAGATGATTCAAGGAAAAGCTAAATCCTCCATCTTAAAATTCTGGCATGAAATTGGTTCAAGATTTAGCAACTGCTGTATCTTAGTCTTTTGCTTTGTTATTAGTTTTCCAATATTTTTTTCCCCTCATCTAGATTACCCCCTATTATTTAGTTATAACTTCCTCCATAATTGCAATCAATGAATACTAATCACTTAATAAACATATCCTGACAGGTCTATTTTTGCTCTGGGAAAAGATTCATTTTCTTTATCACCACTCCAGCAAGCAATTTTTCTTCTTACCTTAAGTAGCAAAGTGAAATGTAGTGCCTGGTGTAGCCTTCTGCTCTGCTACATACAGCATTTGAGCAAGATCAGACACCACTCCTTTAATTTTTATATTATTTGGATATAGATTTATCAAAATCTGTGTAACCTGGAATTTGCATTCAATGATTTTTATAAGAAATTCTATTGCTGCACATAGGTAAAAAGCTGCTTTGCACAAACAGCTTGTTAACACTGAGCTAAGAGCGGCATTCTGGGAGACTTTTCAGAGTGCTTTTCTTAAACTGCAGGTAATACAAAGAGAAACTGCCTTTTTGTTAAATTTTTTGAGCTTAGATACTCAGCTTCGAAATGCCAAAGAGTGTGCATTCTGTCACCCATCTATAACGGTGTAATTTGTTATTAAATAGAATGAAATGTCCTGAATGAACTTGGATACCTGCAGGTTGCTATAATGATTTCTTTTCCGCTGCCATGTGAATATAGCGCATCAAACTGCTAAAGAAACACAAACAAAAGCTTGTATATAGAAACCTGGGGTTTTTTTCTCACAAATTAGATCGGTTTGTTCTAAGTGGGCTTGGCCTAAAGTCACTGGAATCAAAGCAAGTTTTTCTACTGACTTCAAGAGATTTCAGACTAGGTGTAGCAATAAATGGAAATTCAGAGTAAATAAACTCTTCTATGGGATTTACATTTTCCTGCTTGAAGTCCATATGGGGAAATTCTCAAATATGGGTATTCAAAAATTCAAGCTATGTACAAGGAAGGGAGAGATTCAAACCCTGCTGATATGCTATTTTACTTTGGTCTGGCCTGGCTTTGCCTTGGGACAAACAGACTATGCAGTTTGCCAGGTACCTTCTGAACAGGATTAAAACAATGGCTTTGGATTAAATAAAATAAAATAATTTTTTTAAAAACTAAAAATCCAGCTTTGATTACATCAAATTTGCATTCCTGAATATTATCTATTTAGGTGGACAATCTTCAGTGAGTAATTCTGACATTAAACGGTCTGTCTACCTTTCAGTTGAAAGCTAAACCCTAAAGGGAGTACTCCAAACTAAAATGAGTTTCTGTAAAATGTAAGTACACTTCAGTTCTTCACACTGATGTATAAAACATCTTGAGCAACTCATCCTTGTTCCAAAGTATCAATCCACCCTAAGGACAAATTTTCCAGTGGTAACTTCTAGCACTTTTTGTACAAATACTGACAAAAATTAGTTTTACCATCTTTATCCTCCAAACTCTCTCTTTGTTTCAGCCTCGCGTAACCCGAACCACTGGGATCAAGCTGAGCTGTCCCTCTGAACTGAATTCTGTTTCTGGCATTATGCTTTGTGCTTTTGTAAATGGCCACACAATCAGGCCTGATGATAGGAGCATATGAAAATTCTTAGTAGTGCAGGCCTATCACAGGAATATTTATCTGTCTACATACAACAGGCAACTTATGACTGCATAAACTTAAATGTATGATAACTACAGGGGCAAACTTAAATTTTTTGTGCTCGTCTCATCTTTGCTGCAGGCAGACCCGCATTAAGTTTCAAGGAAATCTTTCTAATACATACCAAACAAAAAAAGCTTATGCATATTTTAATCACTTCAGCAGTATCACCCTTTCTCTGAAAAGAAGAATTGATTATGTACATCAATAATAGGGAAAATATTTCACAGCTCTGAAAATTAGACTACAAATCTCACTTCAGAGTTCACTAGTTCAGCTTGTCATTTTCAGAATTCTTTTAAGATATCAGTGCAAGGCATCTTTTTGTGTGCACAGTAGTGAAGACTTTAAATACACTAATTATCTCTAAACATAGGCTTATTAATAAAAGATTATAAAGCAAAACAAATTTTGCGCAAAGCAGCAACTTTTAAAATAAGCAATTATTACACAATTTAATGCCAAAAAAAAATTATATACTAGGCATTTTGTAAAGATCTGGGAAGTACTTAATATGAAAACAAAATGCCTGGATTAATCTAGCAGAGATATGTTGATAGGATGGAAGTCAGAAAGCAATTGTGAAAAAACACTTTGCATCTATGCTGATTACAAAGTGTTCAGTCATAAAAGCTTTGATTTAAATCATATTAACATAGTGTGGTGGAAGCATGCAGCACCACAACATCAAAGGATATGCCCCAAAAATATGTATCTATTTTTTTTTTTTTTTCCTTCTCTCCAATAAGAGTATAATTTTAGTTTCCAACTCATGTGTTTATCAGAAATGGTTTGTATATCCAGGGAGAAATCAGAGGGGAATGAAAAAGAAAAACAGTTTGAGGGATGCAAGAATCTCACCGTACTTTAAGTAAAGAAATAACAATTCACTTGTAATAGGACTGTCCCGTTAGGGTCCCTGATTGCCATGAAAATCTCCATTGACTTACTCCTTTCCTTTGTTAAATTTGCCACTTCAAGATAATTAATTTGGACTAACTAGGTTTCTTTTAAGGCACACCTCACAGTCCTTCGAAAATTCTTCAGCAAAAAACAACTCTTGCCTGAATCTCGTATTGTCTTAGCAGTTGGATACTCCTGTTCCATATAATTTTGCTCAAGCTCCTCAGAAGAGATGTGACCACACAGAATTTCCCAATCTTGATTATAGCATTGGGCGAATAACAATTTTTCCCTTTGTTTTCAGTAACTTTATAAAATAATCCAAATACACTACCTGGCTGCTTGTAGAGACGAAATAAAGAACTTCATTTAGGCACAGCTAATTCCTCTTCAGAATAAATTTTCAGGCACGGTAATAGAGAGGCTAGAACACCATTGCTTTGTGCAAGTATAACCTTTTTGAACTTCCCAGGCTGACACATCACAGCTGAGATGCAATCGTGTTAGTCACGGCACTCTGCGTGATGCCAATGCTGTACTGAGCAGCACGCTATTAGGAAAGGGTACAGCAGCATGCTGCACTACTGACAGGGCCCTCCCATGCTGGGATTGTCTATATGCAAACACCATGCCCACTGTCACAGCACAACACAGGAGAATGCTAGGGAGCTATTTCTGTAACACCAGGACCACTTATTTCTCCCCAGCTTGACCCCTGCTCTGTGTGGTGATGGTGGTGATGTGTTTCAGATGTGGTGTATAATAGCAGGAGAGCACTGATGCATCAGACCAGGAAATTAAAAAAGATGCCATTCACACAAAGGAATGTTTAGTTAAGTTTGAAAATCTTGGCTCAGATGACACCGTGATGGACCATTTGTCACATCTTTACTTACTAATGTTCGTTTGCTGTGGAATTTGTTGTTGGTTTGGGGTTTTTTTTTCTCTACAAATTAGTTTGTTACTGATTTTACATGATTCCAAGAGCTCATCTGCATTTGACTCAACACATTTTGAGTCAGAGATAATATCTGAAAGCACTAGGGTCCTTAAAGGAACAGCCTATTACAATACACAACAGTAACTATGTTTCTACGATTTATGAAAAGAAAGCAATATGTGCCTGTTTCGGTGCCTGTCGTTTGCCTACCAATGGTGCAGTGCTCCCCATTCCAGCCCTCTCTGCATTCACATTTCCCATCTTTACAAGTTCCGTGCTCCGTGCAACGGGGATGACACACTCGCTGGTCACAAGCCACTCCTGTCCACCCTTCTTCACAGCGACATGCTCCGCCAATGCACACCCCGTGAGTGCCACAGTCTACAGAGCACACTTCTAGGAGAAGAAAAGAATAAAGATTATAGCTAGCTCACGCCAGCGGCAATGGGGCAGAAGCAGCAACCTAGTCAGGAAGGGAAAAGTGGGTAGAACAGAAATGCTTCTGCTGAAAAGTGTATACTGTCAAAAGCTGGCCTGTTCATATGCAGTTCAAAACCAGCATTTAACTTTTGCTTAAAGACAAATGAAATTATATTAAAAAGTCATTTAAAAAAATCTGCTCATGTATGCTGGGCAAACTGCTGTAGGACTGTGTCCTCTATTCAGATACAAACAAGTTTCAGAGATGGCTTCCTCAACACCTGTCAGCAATGCAGAAGGGGAGCGTGTAGCTCTGTTTTACTCAAACTTGGACCTCTGGTGATATTGATACAGACGTTGTTTTGCTAAGAGTGAGGCTGAAACTCACAGTGACAATTCAGGGTCACTTAGATTCTAGGAGCGATGGGTAAAAGACACTTTCAAGGGAGAGATTTTGGAACCCTATTACTAACACGGTCAGTTATCTGCTGTCTTTACTGCTCTCTGCCAGCTGAAGTTGTAGAAAAGCAAACAGAGGGGTCTTTTGCCTCATTCATCATCAAAGAAATTGTCAGTGAAACTCTCATTCACGAATTTTTCGGCTGCTGATGCATGAAACAGAAAATACACTTCCTGATACTCATTTCACTGGTGGGGTATTCTAGGTCACTAATCTTAAGAAATAATTGAGTAATTGTGAAAACTGTAAATATTGAGAGACGTGCTTATGACCTGCAGCTCTGTCTCAAGGCTCAGCTTACAACATAAATACAAAATTCCCAGTATTTTTTCTCCACAAATAACAGCATTTGCTGTCTTGTCAAAACTGTTTTTTTCTCTTTAGCTCCTTCTGTTACAATAATCAAGTTTTACAACTGTAGCTTTGGAGAGGATGGAATTTTTTAGCCTACACTTTTGTGCCTGCTTTTTAGTGTCTCTTGCTCCAGAACTATTTTTTTAAATATTGCATGTGTAACTGAAAAGGGAAAAATACCCTTTATTTGAAAAGAGATTTTTCTGTTTTGTGGTGTTTTTCATAAATGAGTAGCATTTTGATGCGCAGCAAGGCAAACCCCCCAAACATACTTCATTGTAGTGTTTTCCATTCCCCAAATGTTATAAACACATTTATAAGTTACGGAAGATTTCATTTACAGTTGGGAAACAGATGTGAAGCGCTTAAGTAACTTTTTCAGACCAAACGAGGGTCAGTATTAGAATGAAATACAAACTCCTAACCTGCATCCCCTTGTCCCCAGTTGACAGTCCCAAATTAAGAACGTCACAAAAAATAGTATCTAAAGATATACATGCACTTCTTCCCAACGTAACTAAACAGGATCAAACACGTTCCAAAGACAATTTTCTAAATTATTTGAATTTCAGATACTAACATTTTAACAAAATAGGAACATCATTGCAAAAACAGGAAAAACTGTTTTTCTTACCGACGGAGCAGTCAGGACCCATCCAGTTGGGATCACAGCTACAAAGACCTGTGTCAGACAGGTAGGTACCATGCCCACTGCACTGGTCTGGACACTGGGCTCTGGGAAGCTCACAATTTATTCCACCCCAACCTGGGCTGCAGAGACATTCTCCATTCACACAGACCCCGTGGTTGGAGCATGTTGGATCTAAGCAATCAACTACAGAAGAAAACACAAACAATGTGGAGAAAGGTCAGTTCACACAATATGATGTTTGGAAAACATATAGATGCGTGCTCTGAAAAGTTTGTATCACTGTGATAAAAAACGTAAATTGATGTAGTTCTTCAAGTCAGATTAACACCTGGTTTGAGAATGGGAAAGCAATTTGTGTTTTACATTAGCTCCCAGTAAAACAGGGTGTGAGTGAACAGTGAAAGCTTACTGCAGGAATGCTGCAGTGAAGAAGCACAAAGGCTTAAAAATAACACTTAAATATATGTAATGAGAGTTCCACTCATAAGCATTCACCTGGGGACATGTCTTCTGAAATACACTGACATTCCAATGACTCATGTACTATATTTAAGTAACAAAATAAAAAAATAACTGAATAAATTGCACATTTTTAAGTATATTTTTCTCTGGAGTATCTTCATCAATACTGCTCTTATTATTGTTGAAATGCTAGAACATCGTGAGAATAACATTATGATATCCACTTTAAGTACCCAGAAGTCAAAATTATCAGTAGTTTTCAGCTTCATTTAGACTCCTAAATTATTCAGGCACTTCTGAACATTTGATTCGTGTTCCATTGGTAGCTAAGCTGCGAAACTGAAAGTTCTAGTTACTTCAACCCCTATTCCTCTTAAAGAAATATAAGAAAACCAGATTTGGATATAGACTTAATCTTTTCTCAATCCAGAAACAACAGCATAAGAAAGTGAAAATAGTTATGATGGAAAATCATCCAATGAAATTCCAGTTGCCATTTCAATCCTGATACATAAAGGAATGTTGTCAGCTGTCTTTCAAATAAACTCTATCACTAACGTTATGGTTTTCCAAATTTTTATCTTATATCATGAATTTGTAGAAGTATACTATGCTCTACCGCAAATACCAACATAGAGGCTTTACCAACTGGCTTTTGCTGTGGAATTGAGGGCCAAGGTCAAATTCATGTCCTAAATAAAATGAATTCATCTCATGACTGGTATATATTAGCTCACAACAACAGACCAGGAATGATTGGCATTCTCTCTTGCAGCTCCAGGAAGATCAGAGTTTATAATGAAAGTGATTTATCTCTCATCTTTTCCAAATTGATCCTTCTAAATTAAGGCAGAGACACTTTCACTCTACCTTATGTGAACAATACTTGATCTTTTAAATCTCAACTTTTCTATAAACAAAGAGTCTTGTTAAATTACTTTATGTAGTTGCAGAACATTTGAAGTAAGTATACAGATTAGATACAACACAGAGGATTCAGGCAGGCACATTTAGAGATGCAATAACATGAGTTATCAGAATAGTTTTGATTTTAATTCAGATTACAGTAGTACAGGAATAAATTACTATAAAATTTCTTATAAGATTTTCATTTTAATGATGACATTGGCTACAGCTTTTTTTCTTTTCTTTTTTTTTTTCTTTAAGATTTAATGCTTAGTTAATTGGACATGAAAATACTATAATGCAATTTCAGATTTATAGGTAACACAAGATTGCTTTGTGGTTCAGTTCAGGTAAGATTTGATAAATTCGTAAAATTCTAAAATTATCCAGAATGCTTGTCCTGTACCGTTATTCCTTCTTGGTGCTTAACAAAATTAGAAACTGTCCAAAAGTTTAGGCAATGTCTTTCATACTATTTCCAACAGACACAGAGCTGTGATAAAACAAACTTATTGAATAAAATCAATAAAGAACACAAAATTTAGGTCAATTTACTTTTAGGATGAAGGTTACTTTTTTCCCCTAAATTTAGTCTATTCTATTTTCTTTTAGATGATGATATTTTAATGGAAAATTAAAAATGGTAATATGTGTATAACATTGCATGTGGCAGGACAGCTAACCTTAGGAGATAGTGATGAGTCCTAATGCACTCTCAATTTCAGAAATGTATCATCTTACTTCTCAAATGAAAGTACTAATGAAAGCAATGCGGAGCATATGAAAACCACCACCTTCTGCTACATAAATTGTCTTTCATCTATCCTGAATTACAGTATTCATGCAGCTGAGACTTACTTCTACAGAATAGGCCTACCGATACCCCTAAGCCTCCAATATCCCTTGTTTTATAGAATAACACACTAAACCCCTCTGTCCGTTGTTCTAGACAAATATACTTTATAGCTGTTTTGTTCTATCACATGGGTAAGTAAAAGCTTTCAAAGCTTAAACTGAAGAGAGTTGTTACTTTGAACTCAAATCTTGTTCTATTTTAATACATGCTCTTAGAGTTATCATCTTGGGCCAGATCCTCAGCTGCTAAAATTAGCATAATGTGATTACCTGCAATAGAACTACATTGACTTATGCTGCAAAGGCTCTGGCCCCAAGTCTTTAGAAAGGTTTACAATGGTATTTAATAAGGATTTATAAATGGAGATTCTCTGGTGTTTAAACAAAGGAGAATGCGCTTTATCAAGTAAGTATGTTATACTTAGAACTCATAGCCCCTTGGCAGCTCAGATCATTAGAGCTCATTTAGTATCGGGCCCTCTGTAGATTTGACAAAAAGGTACTGAAAGCAATTTATATCCCTAAGGACAAAAAAGGAGGTCAAGGAGTTTTCTCAACAATATGTACCATAAATCCCCCAAAGAGCCATGAATTACACTTACGAAGTTAAATGTCATTGAAAAATGACTCGACCATGAAACTGACAAGAAAACCACCCTTAACTTAACTTAATTTGGCAATTTCACTCGTCTCCCCCTAAACCAGATTGAATGAAACCTGACAAATATGCCACTTCATCTTGTGTGCAAATTTGTTAATAAAGCAACAGTGTTTATGCTGCAAAAATTGTGCATCACAAATATTGATTTCGGTGCCACTTTCATTTCAGGTAAATTGTTTGAACAATATGACCATGATGAATATCAGAAATAAAAAACTAACGGGAAGAAAAAAATGCTGACCCACTTGTTCTAATTCAATGTCCTAGTGGAAAATAGTGAATGAATAAACCTTCACCATTCCTTTTGGAAGCTCAACTCAATAGAGGAGATTCCATATCTTATATATAAATACAGATATATTTATTTGTACCATTCTACCATTAGAATGGTAGAATTATAACTCATGCAAAAACTTTAAATAAGATCAGATAGTTACCTGCAACCGGAGAGACACCACTTCATAGTATACACATTTGGCCGTACATCTTGAATTAATGTGAGAAATATGTACAGAACAAATGGAATTTTAGAGTAGAAACATGCTGGTTGTTTTTTATTTCTTTGTAAATTAATTTATTGACTTATTTATTGCCCAGTGATGTATGCAAAAGGTTATTTTATCCTTTCTTGTCATAGTATTGGCCCCTTCCAATTTTGCAGTCAATACCTCCTGCCTTTGTAATCCATTTATCTTTTTAAGGAAAAACTTATCTTTTCAAGGACACTGTTCATTAAATGATGTATATCCTTTCACCTCACATAGTAATTTACCTCCCCAAAAACTTTGTTGACTGACAATGTTTTGTAGCTTTTCCAACTTTGAATGGTGTTAACATTAACACCTTTGCAAAAAGATATGCACTAGCTTGTTCTATAAACTTCTCTGGAGTTGGTGATGTGTTTGTTTCACCCATTTCAAACTTTCACCTTAGGATATGCTGAATTAAGCACTACAAGAACCTATTTCTCTTATAGAAGTGATAGGGGATTCAAGATGTCTAGCTCGGATATACCACAGCCATTCTAGACAACTGGAAGTAGAGACAGAATTCCATGCAAGGAGCTGGAAATTACAATCAAGATGAGGGAGGAACTGCTTACACGGTAACATTTACAGAATCAAATGAAAGAAAGATCATTTTAGGTCATCTACCATAGTCTCTCTAAGAATACAAGCTATTATACGACAACACAAAACATGATGAAATTTATATAACTTAATAAGACTAAGCGAGTGATTGCAGTTAGTAGCAGAAAGAGAGCTTCTGCATTCCTGGGGAATAGACTGAATGTTGTAGAGCATGCTAAAGACAGTCTTTTTCATCTTTGGTTTTGATAGGAATGCTAGCTCTGGCAAGGCATTTCAGATAGTTTTTTAATATTTCCTATAATTATACACTCAGGGTGAACTGAGAACTACCAATTCTAGCAGTCAAAAAGGACATTACAGCATTTTCCGGAGATAGGCTAAAACATAACCCATTAAAAACAATGGGAAAAACTCTATTGACTTTGATTGAGTTCTGGATTAGAGCTTTAATAAGCAGTATTGTGTTGTGAAGCTTTCCTGGAAGGACATGACAGGAATGAAGTGAACAAACAGTTGCAGTGTTGGCAGTCCTACTAGAGACGAACCTTGCTTTTTTTTTGCTTTTAGCAAAATAAGGTCACTCAGACTAACGCAAGATCTTGTCCTAAAGGCAATAACTACAGTCCGCACTCAAAGAATAAAACCCTTAGTGGTTTAGGTCCCTGTAGTTTTCTTCCCTTTGTTTTCTGATGGAAGAAACAGCTGTTTACTATAGGGCAAGATAAAAACTGATACACGTGGTGAACAGCTCTGCATCCCACTCAGAATACTCCATAGAGACTGTTTAGTCCTAAAACCATGCAGCTCCAGTCCTAGCACTTTAGTCCTTAAACTGCTCCTCCTTTTGCAGGATTAATAAGCTCTGGAATGTCATCATAAAGTAGCTTGAAGTATTACTACTCTGAGAATGTTGAACTGTCTATTTAGCAATCATCTGGAGAGTTAAGTTCCCCTTTAAAACCATACTAATATATTTTAAAAAGAAAATCAGATAAATTTATGTTGTGCATTCTAACAGAAAACATTGAGTAAAACCAATATAGAACTTAATCTATGACCACATTTTGCATGGGTTATTTTGTTAAATTTGCTGATTCTATGTATACAAGGAATTGGATACTTTCAAATGAAGAGCTTTTCTGCATTTAAAGGACAGTTATTGTTTGTGTGTGCCATCTACCTTTCCTAAATCCCGCGTGATTGCAGCTAACAGGAGTAATTTGCCTTACATGAAGTCTGTAAGTAACACAGATACCTAAGTCTTTCAAATTTGTTTCATCAGCTTCTGTTTTAATAGTGACTGATACGTTTGCTTTGTGTGGAGCTCCAGCTATACAATTTTGTGTACCACTGCTCCTTCTCCCTCTGTGTTTCACATCTAAATTGTTCAATAAATATAATCCATAAGGAAACATTTACCTTCACTCTTCAACAAAGGAACTATTCAGGTTTACTTGTGGCAGACATTCTTAATACTGCAAAACAATGTATACAGAAGGCCAGAAGTTTTGTCTGAACTTTGATAGATCAGTAAAATTGCAATCGAGTGCACTTTTACCCCACTTTTACAATAATCTGCTACAGTAGTTTTAAATTTAGATTTTTAATATGTTTGTTCCTTTTTTTCTAGCCATTAAATAAATCCAAACCCCAGGAAACAAATTCACAACATAGAAGACGTCCTACCTTCTTCACAGTTTTCTCCTTTATAGCCAACAGAACAGACACAGTTCCCTTCGATGCAGGAACCATGACCTCCACATGAGGGATCAATACACTGGCTGATGGGTACATCACATTCTGGACCTTTCCAGCCACTGTAGCATAAGCAGGTGCCTTTAGAGTATTGACCATTGCCACTGCACAGAACTGGGCAAGCAGCTGGAAAATTGAACGAAAGAAAAACAGCATACAGGGTCATACATGCATTCATGTAAAAGTGCACTAAAAGTCAACTACCAAATACTTATACGTATATTCAAATATGTTAATTTACTGGGGGAAAAATATCTAAGATAATTTGTAGTAGTTCAGTTCTTCATTTTCCAAAGAAATCATTTGATTACTATTTAATAAAGCACACATGTGTTCGGCATTCTGAGAATAAAACTACTATTTGTTATAGACTATTGATGATGTTTGGGATAACTAATGAGGTAATGTGAACAGATTTGAGCCTGACATTACTCTGCTTTGTTTCACTAGGTAACATCCAATTTTCACAGATAGCAGAACACAAAACATTTAGTCCCCAGAACATTTTCTTATATAGCATCTTTCTTCTTCCGGAACACTTTTTTAACGTAATGTCCCAAAACTTTTTTAGACTCTTTGACTTGGTTTTTTTCAGTGTAAGAATGTTGAACACAGGAATAACACAAGCTTTCATCTACAACAAATGCAACTTGCCACCAATATCCCTGCTGAACCTTGTTTTCCCAAGTCCCAGAGTGACTGCTTTTACCCTGTGTGTACTGGCAAGAAAGCACCATTAACCCTTATCCCTCCCGCTTGTATTATTAAGGAGGTAAGACACATTCTGAGCAAATATTCATTTATGCAAATGAAGTGAAGCCTATGAATAATAAAGGTAGTCAGCAGGTCTTGGATGCCAGGAATCAGATGTTGTACATATGCAGAGCAATGGAAAGAAACAAGTGGTTTATTAAAAGCCAGTTGCACACAAATGTTACACTAAGGCATATTAATCACACTCCTATATGCCCATGTCTCCCATGTGAACATGGCAATCTGTGAATTTACATGCCTGCCAAAGACTGAATGTGTGGTCACCAGCCAGAGAAATGGAAAAAATAACAGAGGAATAACAGAAAGCGGGAGTAATGAAGTGACTCTTTGAGAAAAGGTACACTTTTTTGCTCTTCTCTCTGATGCAGTTTGATAAAGACAGAAAAGTATTTCCCTGTCTTTTCACCCTTCAAAGTAATTAGAAACTAACAGCTAGTTTTACAGTACTAAAAATATACTCAAAAGCTACTATTAATCATTAAAAGGTCCTAATGTCTTCTTGCTTCTATTATCCCTTTAACCTGAATGATCAAGAAGAACCCAAGTAATTGATTTCCTACAAAGAAATGTGTAATTGCCCAGTTATACAACTTCTCCACTGTTCAGTCCTGTAACCCTTATTAATCTTAGCTGTCCCATTGATCTGCTGCAAAAACACATTTCAGGATAGATTCTTTCAAGAATTTTCTTATTTGAAATGGGAAAAAATTGATCAGAAAAAAAAATATTCAGACATGTAACCTGAGATATTAGCTAAAATTTAGAGTGCTGAGAATTATTTCAATTAAGACTACAGGTTGATGGGCCACATGTCATATGTATAATCTTTTTTAGCTTATTTTTTCTACAGTAGAATAATAACAAAATTAGTATGCTAATTAGTTTGGAGTTTTCTTGCTACCCCTCCTCTGTCTTAGGGCCATATTGTCTGTCTTTTAGTAGCAACAGGACTTCATTCTACTTCATTTCTGGTGTTCTCTCTTACTGAGTCTTGTTCAATCTTTTTCTTCCTCACTCCAAAAATGAATACAAATCTGAATAAAATATAATTTCCAGCAGCAACTTTCTGATTTCAGATGTGACCTATGATGTGACAAGAGCTTTACTGAGTTCAGTGAAAAAGTCTATGCTCAAGTTCTACTGGTTTTACTTTTTGCTTCAGAATTAAGTTTACTGAACCAGGTGGACTGAATTGCAATACAGACAAATATCCATTATGTCCATACGGCACTCTAGGACAGTCTATTTTACATCTTTTTGCACACCATCATGAAACACCCTTCCATGCTGAACACACACTGAACTTGCAGCAACTTGAATGCCGTACAAGTATTCCTTCTTCTGCATGCATCATGGAATCAGCATACACAGCTTTTCACTGCCTAGATACGCTAACTGTTGCTACTGCAAGTCATATAGGTGAGCCATAAAGAAAGGGATCAAACTAGGGCCACTTCCACTATTCAGGTATGAAGACCTGGGGACACAAACAATTCCTTTGACCATAACTCTCCATTTCACTGCAATTAAAAATCTTGTTTGGGTTGACATTGATACATTTTCCCAGATCACTGTAAGACAGGTAATCGCTTCAGTCCCACTCTCTTTACTTGCCATGGTGTAGAGGATCTGGAGGTGAGTGATCAGAAGCTAGCTTGTCCTGAAAACCTGGAGTTTTAAGTTTCTTGATGCCACCTTCCACACCCTGACACATTGTAGACACGCTGTCCCTTTATCTGGGCCTCATCTTAACACAAAAATATCTCTCTGTAGAACAAGGCATCTCTCAGCTCCTGTACGTGGTGGTTAAGCTTGCAGTCCCTTTGTTCAAGTCCACCACAGAAGGAAGTAATATTGTTAGATGCAAATTCTCTACATGCTTCTGAGCCATTGCAGAGGCTCAATTTTATCATTATTAATGGTTGCTCAATGTGGATTCTCTAACTACGCTGGGACATGCCAGCATATGACTTGCTTTGCCCGCCAACCTCCTCACCACGCTATGATAAAGCTGCATAGTAAGAGAAGGTTCCGGGAAAGCTAAATGAATCAGTAGGCAGTAGACAGTTTCTTCAGACAAACCACATTTGTTCAAGTAGTTAGTTATAAAGACAAAAAGTTACAGTTGGCTTACAATCTGGATACAAGTGAGAAATAGCTTTTTGTGTTTTGTTGTTTTACAGGTCAACATGGCACTCAACACCTGAAAGGACTTCTGTTCTGCAAACCTCTCCTCTGGAGTCAAAACTCAAGTAAAGGCAAGAAGTCTATTTGAACAGCACAGTCCCTTGCAAGAGGGACTGAGCAGAAATAAATCCACTATTAAAATAAATAAATAGACAAAAAGAAACAACAAGCAACTTAGATGTGACCACTCTAGACCTAGCTAGATAACACTGTGCCAGCCACCTGCTGTAAGATTGCTTCTCTCCTCTCCTTGCCCGTAAGTCTCATTAAGCAACGGGTAATTGCGGTCCAGCTAAAAGAGATGTATATCTCCTATTTGGAACATGTTTATGGGAAGGCCATTCTTAGCTCCTACTTTTGACCCAAATTTTCAGGGTTCAACTTCTGGGACACCAGAGACTGGCACAGCAGAAGAAAGATTACTAGATGGTGCTGAGTCTTGGGCTAAAGAGTTCCCACAGTAGTTTTTTTAGCGTTCCCTTAATCTGCTATGGTGCTTCAGGAATTTAAGTAAAGCTGAAAGCCGTGTCACAGCTTTTCATTCCTCTCTTCATGCTTCTACCAGGTCAGAGGTCTTGCTATGGTTCATAAATCTATTCAGTCCTTTTGAAGCTTGTATCTAAGTTGAACAGTAATCTGCCTTCAGTGGTCTGCCACTGCAGTATGCATTGCCAAGATGTTAGTGACACCAGAACTGACTTTGGACAAATGACAGAATCTGTCATTTAACCTTAGGGATGAAAGGATTAAGTTAATCTTAAGACATTTGTAACCTAAAGCAACAAAGTTTAATCTACAACCCTCTGCTGGGATTATTCTACAAACTATGTAAGAACAACATCATTTTGAGAATAAGAAAAATTACAGAGGCTCTTGGTCAGATTTTGGTATTTTCAAGACGGCCACGTCACTAAGATTGCAGGAGAAACATGTAAGCACGAATGCAAGCAAGCATTCGTTTCAAGAAGCCGGTTTGTCACTGCTGTAATAAATAGCTCTTCATGAATGTTTCTGCTATGGGTTTATAGCCTGTCCTAAGTGAGGAATAGAGAGAGAATCAAACTGCTTTTACATAGAAAACAGGAGCAGGCAGCCTAAAAAGAGGTCTGCTATGGTTATTTGCTAGACTATGCTGCTGCAGGGTGGGACCCCAAACAGGCCACTCTAATTTTCTATCCAGGTGGCTTCAATCAACGTGCAAACAAGTCAAGAGTCATCTAGAGTTCTTGTTATCTAGGACTGCTTATTCTCCCTATGTGAAGTGGATGGCCCCTATTCCAGGACAGAATTGACTGTTCGAAGTCTGTTGAAGGAGAGTGAATCACAGAATGCCAGAATCACAGAATGGTAGGGGTTGGAAGGGATCTTTGGAGATCATCTAGTCCAATCGCCCTGCCAAAGCTGGTTCATCTAGAGCAGGAAGGTTGGTTTATGTAATGGAACGATCAAGTTCCATCTCCTTTCTGTGGACAGATAGGTTGCATAAAGACAACCATGTATCACACACCAGCACTGTTAAAAAGTGGATAGAGGTCTTCAGGAGTAGTTATGGCAACACTTGAGTAAGTTAAGCACAAGGGTTTATCTCCCGAGTGAAGTTTCAATAAGCAGAACAGGTATTAACCCTAAATGTGGTTTTGGTGATGTTACTATGCCCTTTACCAGTATTCGAACAAAAACAGACTAAGTTCTTAACATGGGTCTCAGCTGATCAACGGATACTACAGACCTTTGAGTCCTGTAGGCTGCACACATTTAAGAGCATGAATTGAGCATGAAAGACCCGACAAACATCCCTCTAAAAGTTCTCTCTCTAAAGGTTACCTTTGGATAGGGATTTTGGAGTAATGTTAATATTCCCTGATGCATGAGGAAAGGTGATTTGGTAACAGCCTGTTACACATGGACTAGGAGGGGAGATGGTAAGGGATAATGCCCAAATGGTCTGGCATGAAAAGCCACCATTTTGTCCAGTGACATTTAACACATAGGTATTCCAGCTGCAGTCTGTGTACATGCTCCTTTCACCCACCCTTATGGTATTCACATGTACATACTTACCAGAAGTGTTCTTCTAGAGCATGGCAAGAAACCAGTAAAGGATACCTGAGGAGTCAAACTCTTGGAGGCTGTTGCAGAACTTGCTTTAGTTACACAGCTGCTTGGTTGAGAGGGCTTCCCCTGCTACTTGAAGTTCCAAACAGGATTTGAAGACAGAGTTCTGGCTTGGTTCCTCTTGCTGTAGAGCAAACATTACCCTGGTGCAGAAAGAGCCCTGTACCGCTAGGATCTAGGCTGCCAGTTCTCTACTGCAGACTTTTTTTTCAGTTCCTCCTCATAAAATAGACAAATTGGTATACTTCTCTTGAAAGTTATTTGAGTTTCTAGGCACAAAAATATGCATACTTGAAAGGTTTTTGAACTTGCATCTGCAATGCTTCCCTGTCCTGGACAAGGTCACAAGCAATGCCCTTATATTGCTTTTATTTGGCAAACAGCTCAGTTTTACATCCAAATGTAAATTTTCAAACAGGGCATAAGAAGGTTAGCTTCGCCATCTACAGGCTTATTCAGTGCCCAGACAAGCTGCCAGGAGATAACCCTGTATCAAGTCAAAATGTATCAACATATGTACCACAGAATTTTGTGTGGAGATGCTCATGGCAGGTTGGTGAGGGGAGTCACTGGTCTGGATGGACAAAATTGCATCAAGCCTGTTGGGGTGCTGTTTGAGTAAGGACCGGAACGGTTGTATCCATAATGCTTGCAAGCCCTAATCTTGCATATAAACCAGATTCTTCTTACCACAGGTTGGTGTGCATAAAAGATGAGCTTGACTGCCTATTCAGAATGCAAGCAGTAAGGAAAATTAGGACTGAGTGTTGAAGTGCAAGTTTAAGGCTGCACTAACAGAGCGCTTAGACACCATCTAAAGTGCCCTTACATCCTAAGTACTGCTAACTATTCCTTCAACCAATTTTGACAAGATTACGTGAAAAGTTAAAACTCATGGAAGAACATTCCCTGATTGAACACATAATTAGACAAACTTGTGGAATGAAAATCTACAAAGGTTACTATACACAAAGAGATCATCTACTGTATGAAGTCCTAACACAAGTTATCTCTAGAACTGAAAGAATTTGCTGGAGAAGCATCAAAGACAGGTGCAATTTTTACTCTTCCTCAACTATCTGTTTTATGCCACCATCAGAGCTGAAATCCTGAGTAAAATGGAAATTTGGTCTGAGCCATTACAGCTTTACTCACATAATATAACCTCTATACAAAAAAAACACATTCAGAAAAAAACATTCTGAAGAGACACTAGTTACACTCCTACGTAAGATGTGTTCCACCCTTGTTGAGCTGTACAGAACTTTGTCAGACCTAAGAGAAATAAAGATTACTTTTATCTGTCGACGTTCCTGTTTAGGAGGAGGATGTGAGTTTCAGTCCTGAAACTTTTGCAAAAGAAGACAGATTAAAAGAAAAGTGCCTGACAGCATATGCACTTAGAAAACTGCATAAGGATTACCTGTTCTGTACATGTGGTCACATATTTGTACATCTAATTGGTCTACTCTATCTAGTATGATCTAGTGCATATCCTAGTGGAGGATATGCACTAATATTAGCATGCACAGCACCTGTTGACGTTCATACAAAGTTTGCTTGAGGTCAGACAAAAACTTGGTTCTACTTCCAAACATATGGACACGTCAAGCAGAATTTCCAAATTTTTGCGTCTGGTTTTGCCCAAACAATTCTTCCCTATACTCACTAGTACAAGACAGCCCAGTGTCCCTAAGCTTGTGGGAAGTCATTATGTATCATGAAACACAGTAGATGTTTTTTCAAGTCTTCAATGCAACCATATTAACATTCTATAGTTCTCTCAAAAATCATCTGAACCTACAGATTTGGCAGTTTTGATATGCTCTTTGGACAGAGTTGCACAAATTCCTAGTTCTATAAAAAAAATTAAATACACACTAGCATAACAGAAATCAAGTTGTTCTTTGTTTCACTGCCCACCGGGAATTGTACTGAAGACACATGTAGGTCAAACTTCTTAGCAATGAACCTTACCAGTGAACCTTCTGAGTGCAGTTCCTCTAGGGGATAATTAATTCAGACTCTGTAACCGCTCACACTTGGACTTCCTTTTAGCAGAGATTAAGCCGCTACTGCTGAGAGATTATGCATGATTTTGCCAGTATATAAAGAAGATGGATTACTGTTTATGACAGTCTAATCTGAAACCAATAAATGCATTCCAGGTTAGCTCCAAACTGGAGTAGAAATACAGGAACGATCCAAAACCAATGCCATCTACAACTGCCTGGTTCCAAATACCTAAAAAATATGAATAGGATCACATTGTACTGGCATTTTTCTCTTTTTGGTCTCTATCGTGGTGACTTTATTTTGCTGCAGATGTAGCAGTTAGTCTACAAATGCTAATTTGTCTTGATTGGATTAAGATGTAAGCAGGTGAAGATGTATTTTACTGGTGCTAGAGCTGACTACTACTACAATTGTAAACCAAAGCCCTGAATAATTTTAGATTCACTCCAAAAGCTACAACCAAGTTTTTGCCGACAGTCAACCTCCTAAAGTTAAAATATACCTATTTAGATACAAGCAATCTTAATTTCTAAATGGCTTAAAATCCACAAAACCACTAAAACCAAAGGAATTGCAAACATTTGCATTTTAGAACACCAGCCCAGTTATTTAAGTAGTTAATTTCTGACAACCTGACTCAAAACGTTGGCTCTAGACTCTACATTATTATTATTTTAAACAAAACAGTACTAAAACATAACAAATTATCACATCCTTGTTACACCGTTTGCCCATAAGATATTCCTAAAAATTAGGAGACATTAAATATATGAGTATTCTTATTTGTAGTTTAAAAATACAATTGTTTTGTTTGACAACACTTTCCTTCATCTTTTATGTTTAAACCTATTTTAATCAGTTGGGTGCACATTTCACTACTTGTCTGCATGCCTATTAGTTTTAACTGGAGTTCACTGATGGATACAAAAATCTGAAATAACTTCTAAGACCACTCCATGGTTTACGTTGTTCACTTTTACTAGTTTATGTTATTTTTATGCTACTTTCCTGGTAAGAAGTTGCCCCACCCCTAGCAAACTTAGCCCCAAGAAAATCATTCTGGAATGGGAGATTGAATGAATCCAGGCCCACTTTCTCTCATCTTTATGCCTCACAAACATGATACTTGCACGGTCAGAAAGAATGGTGTTTGACTAGACTGCCTGCTCTTCAGAGATCATGATCTTCCATTAGGCTGAAATGTTCTTAAGAACAGTGACAATTAGGAAGATCTAGAACACCTGTTAGGTTGCTCTAAGACCTTGTGCTCTTCCAAGCATAAGTCATCTTGCAGAAATTCACCCAGAAGCAGAAGAATGAACAACTAATAATAACTGTTACTGGTGTTACATCCTTTAGTAGTTACCTCAGGAAATGGTTTACTTTGACTACAGAACACACAAATAGTTTAAATGATATAATAGTAGTGTTACTCTATGCTTGCAGGCATCAGGTCAGTATTAAGAAGAAAGAACTGCCCTTCATAGCAGTTATGCTCTGCAATCCGTATTGCAGTTGCCCAAAGCTGAGCCTTACCAAGCTCCCTTGTCTAGCTCTGTCAAACTGCACATTAGTAAGCAAGACAGAGATTCACAGAAGAATTTCCAGAAGGACAAAAAACCTATCAGGTGTGTCAAATCTCTGACATTCAGAAACCATTTGGGGAAAGCAGCACACGCTGACTTAAGCACTAAAGTATGGATGCTTTAATTAATCCGGGGTGAATTTAATTGCTTTAGTTAAGTGGAAATCGGGTTAAAAATGATGCAGAGCATGCTGGGGTGTGTTAAAAACATGACATATGAGTTGGATGAATCGATAAATTAAAAGCGCACAGATGTTTTAATTAAACCCAAGAAAGTTAACGAAGATCACTAGAGACTTTTAAGCCTATGATTAATTCAATTCATTTAAAATACCTGTAGAGATATGGGGATGCCTCCATTTTGGGAGTTATAGAAATTCTCAATCGATAAGTACTTAAGCTGTTCTACAAAAAAAAAAAATGGCAGGATTTTTATAGAAGTGACTGAATGGCATTAATTGCACAATGAATATTTACATTCTTCTGAACACTCAGCAAACTTTTGCTTTGGCCAACATTTATCAAAAAGGTCATAGTTTTTCTCATTGCCTTCAGTGTGACCTTATCTGTCAAAAAGACAACACTTGCTGTTCCCTTCTCTACCATTCTACAAAGTATCTATTTCCATTAGGTAACTGTTTTGTTTATAACTATTTCAAAAAAACTTATGTAAGACATACGAATATGTCTTCCAACGCTACCCAGCAGCAATTTCCAGAATCAAAGCAAATTTTAAAAATTACCTTTTTGGGGCTGGTCACTTGGTACAAAAAATTTTTGCTTCATGAATTGACCCTTATAATATTTTTAATAACAATAACAATGCAGTCTGTAAGGATAGGGAAAATAAAAATTAAGCAAATGTCAGATACTTTGGAACTAATTTAGTGGTGGATTGAAAAGGCTGAAGCCCCATTACTGCTAGCACAAATATGAGCTTAAACAATCTAGCTAGCCATCAACAAAGATCTAAGTCTTAGTTCTCTAAAGATGCTGGAGTCCTGAGGGGGGAGAGAAAAAGGCCACTGTACTGTCTCACTGGAAAAGCCACAGTTGAACATAAAAAAGATTTTCAAGTAGTATAAAACAAACTACAAATTGGAGACAGAGAGAAAAGAGGACATTTGAGTTCAGCTAGACACTTGAAAAATCAGCTAGCTGTGCCAGGGTTCAAATGTCTTGAGGACTTTCTCTTGTCAGTACATTCTGGATTCAACACTTCCTCAGCCTGTTTCTTCCCTCTCCACTATTGCAGCAGCTCTGTAACTATAGTATAGGAAAGATTGTAGCTCTCCATGCAGTACACGAAGATGATTTGCAAAATGGCAGATTGATTTGCAGCCAATCCAGTTAGGGTCCTCCCTATCTACTACATCATTAAAGAGCAGCACAGTTCAATTTCTTTTTCATATGCATCAATGCATTCAAGGAAATGGAAGTTACTCTGCACTGGTTCTGGTTTACCGCAGGAGAATGTGACTGATCAGCTTGCCTTATGTTTTGTGTCTTTGAAACTACAGGCAAAAAAAAAAAAAAAAAAGAGGGAAGAGGAAGAATTCTCTTCAACTCTCTGCACGATATATGATGGGATTTGAGGAAAATGTAGATGCTGGATACAAATGTCCTGGAAACATTGCCTTGCAATCTAAAACTCTTCTTCTGTGGGAACTAGTAACACAAAATCAAAGCTGTGAAATTCCTGCTTTAGATATAAGCAATGAAGTTGATACAACTACAAGAACATGCAGAGAAATAAATTTTACTTTCTACCAACAGATGGAAATAAACATGCTGAAATTGACTACTGTCATAGACAAGCATGTAGATCTTCATTTGTATGTCTTGACAACTTCATCACCTGAAAAACTGAGGAGGAAGGGAAAATGAAACTATTATTTCAGAGGTTTCAGTAGCTATCTCAATGGTAGACCAGTGAGGAATCAAAGAGATGATGCTTCAAGCTCACAAAAAGCAGCAGTAAGGGTAAACACCAAATACCAGAATTATCCTTCCAAACATACGTGTTGTGATTCATAACACAGAAGCACTAACAGCATGAAATCATTTATGCATCTAGAAAAAGAAATGAAAAAGTGAAACATTTCTTCAAACATTTTGGTAAGATTTTACACCATTCCCAGTGAGTGGTGTAAAAACTATTACTTTTCCGGTAATGGTTTAGCTCTGCCTAAATAGTAGTGCAGTAGATGTAGGATTGCACTCATAGGCTGCAGTATTCAGGGTATTTAAAAGCCAGACTGCTTTGCTCTCATTTTAGTTACTAGAATCCTAGAATCATTTTGGTTGGAAGAGACCTTTAAGACTATCGAGTCCAACCATTAATGTAGTACTGCCAAGTTACCCCTAAACCACGTCCCTCAGCACCACATCTACCCGTCTTTTAAATACCTCCAGGGACGGTGGCTCAACCACAGTTCCATGTTAGCTGCAGATATTTAAAGATTCAAAATTTTTTTGTTTGTTTGAGAAAGTGGAAGGGCATGACAGCTAGCTGAATTTAATCTAATTCAAAAAGTCTAAATATAGGAAAAGATCTAAATTGCAGGTTCAAATCTATATATAATGTAGATATGAAAAAAGCCATGCATTCTGAAATGTGAAGCTGTGATTCAGGGCTGTTTCTATTATTCAGGGATGGCAAATGTCTAAGGATCTCTTAACAGCTGTATTTCTATAACGTGATTTACAATACTACTTAATCATAGTTGCTTCACTGACATTTACTATCATTACAAGGACTCCAAGATGATCCCAACACAACTGCAAAGACAAACTCTTAGAACTTAATGAAATAAACAAATACCAGTACAAGTCCATGGAGACAATGCAATCTAAAAACAAAAGGTAGATTGCAACACAATTAAATAAGCTAACCAATTAAACACAAAAACAAATTACAAACCACACATCAGAGTGAGCACAATTCAGCTCAGCAGAGCATAGTTAGAGCAGAGAGCCACCAATGGAAGTATTATAAGATTGGAAGAAAGATTTTTGGCTTGTCAGAAACTAAGCTGCACATTGGTTTGCATCCTGCTGTATTTGTATGCATGTCCACCTCCTTGCTGCACAGGGAACCTTTTGAAATACTTTATTTATTGGAATCCCATTGAAACAGAAAATATTTGTGCAAATAGATGTGCTGTTGCTGTACATGTATAAGGAGGGAAGAAAGATAAAGCGAAGTAACTGATAATAGAGCCGGCTTCGAAAGCAGCTGTGAGAGATCAAATGAATGTACCCTGCTTCTAGTAAGTATGAAAATATTACTATAGTGCTGTTGAAGAAAAATCCATTAATCAGATTTTACTGTGTTTCCATATGCTTTCCATCTTGGACATAAGCACAGTGAACTTCCTTATACTAAGCCAACAAAATTTGGTTCCGGTTTGTACACCTCAGCTACAGTACTGCCTCTGGCTTTGCCTTTGGGCTCTGAATTTCTACAGAATGTGTAATGAGTGATCAGATGAAGATGCACTAGTGTTCACTGAAATCAGAGACTCATAATTACTTACATGCCCACTTCTTTTTACCCACCATGTTTTGTCCAGCAGTGGCATTAGCAACTTTTCTCAGTTACTTCCTTCTTCCTTCATTACTGAATTCCTTAGCTTTCCCCATTTTGTTCTTCATTCTTTTAGTTTTGTCTTTGAAATTTTCTCCTACAGAAGTAGGCCTACCTTCTTAGCCGCACCACTATCTTGCAAGCTCTTTGGCAAAAGGAGTCATATATATACTTTCAAGTTCATACGCTGCAATGTTAATTTAGAAACATATGAAAGGGCAATGCAATACAGAGGCACAATTTTGGCTGTATGTTTTCTGGTGGTTTAATATAGAAAACAAATGTGAATTAAGTTGCTATACTAGATGCAAGCATTTGGTATATGTAACAACATTAAATAAATATCTTAAAAAATTTTCAAGAATTTTTACTGCACTATCAATGTAGAACTATAACAAACAGAAGGAAGGACATGTTAGTAAACAACAGGAGCATCCCCACTTAAAATTATTCAGGAGAAGCTCTTCTGTAGATAAATTCTTTATAACTCTGAATTCAATGCTGGAATCAGCAGAAGCCACAAAAGCTTTAAGAACAATGAGAAGTTAATATTTTGCTTGTTGAAATCCATATTTTTAAAGTCTGTGTTCTCAAATACTCACAGTGCTAAAAGTAGCTCCTGGGTCCTATTTCAACTTTGTAAATATTCCCTTACATAGAATGCAAAGGATATGAAGCACCAATTTCTAGCCTGGCGCAGGCTAGGGAGTTATCAGAGTACTCTTACATCAGCACCCTTGTTACTAATAGCACATGCCTTGCAAAGATCTGTTAATCCTCACATTTAATCTACAATGTACTAGAGGGACAGCTACATGTTTTTAAAGGGTAATGAAATGTTAGGATGCTAAATGACTTGTGTTGTAACAGAAATTTATCAAGGTATCTGTTGTAGAATTCAGGAGTCCAGACTCTCCAGTCCCCTGTTTTTACCTCTAATCTCCAACAGAGTTCACAAGGATTGATGAGGAAAGCTGCAGACTAGAAACGATGGTTCTTGTAGTTTATTCCTTGTCGCACTACTGACTGTGTGCCTTGAGCCCCTTTTGGAGCCATGACCACTAACAATCAGAAAGAATTCAACCTGTGACCCCTTCAGTTCTTGGCTCCTGTTTAAATTGCCAATTAGAAAGAGTTAAAGTGGTGGATTTTGTGTTGGCTCTACTTGTCTACCTGACACTGGATCAAAGCTACTATCTCATTTCATGCCGGCAAGCTAGCAGCCGGTAGACGGCAACGACTGTCAGTCATTGTCAAAATAGGTTACATGTCCATTTATTTATTCTGTAATTATTTTAGGCACAGTTAATGGCACAAAACCCCTCTCAGAGTCTACTGCAGTTCTGTAAAACTAGGAAAACTGAGGGCAGACAGGTTAGCACTGCCCTGTACATAGAACTCATTGGAAGGCAAGTGAAGACATGATCAGTTTGCCAGAAATGAAAAACATCTGCTAATAAATTATGAGACTGGGAAAACGAGAAGAAAATTTATAACAAAGGCATTTTAAGATACTGAGTCAGAGAGGTGGGAACTGCTGGAGAGGAACGTCGCCAAAGATAGCCTTGTCTGTTCAAGTATCAAAATGATGCTTCTACCCACTGTGAGAGAAGATTTGAGTGACAAGCCAGGGCTGTGCTGCTGCTGCAGCACATACGTAAGTTGGCACACATATACACATAAACACACAAAACCCCAAAACAAACCCACCCAGAAAGAGATACTAAGAGAGAAGCTGAACATGCTGAATTTTGTCAGCTGCAAGAAAGGATGTGAGATATGTGTGGGTGAAAGTCATGAATGCAGAATATCCAAAGAAAAGCACACTTTTTTTTTTTTTATGAGCACAGTGTAAGTGATGAGACATGCTAAGATTATGAAAACGCAAAAATGCTTGCCAATAAGGTCGTTATTTCTCTAATTTCTCTTTCCTCTCTAACCCACTACTTCTCAGCCCTCCCCTGCATTCTTACTGTATCACAGTGGACAATACCACTGTTTTACCTGTCATTAAGGTTCATAAACTGGATCTTATTTTTGACTCATCTGTTTCCTTGCCTCACGTTCAGGCTTTGACAAAGTCTTACAGGTTTGTTCTGCATTGCGTATCTTCGTCAGAATTCTTGCTCTAGCTTTCAGGAAATAAAACCTACACTAAATCGACACCTTTTTCTCCAGTGTTGATAAATTCAGTCTTCTTCAGTCATGTCTGCATGCAATAGTGCTGCAAAAATCATGCTGTTGATATGGTAAGCCAACCTTCAGCTATGTGGATCTTCTTTCCCAGGCGTGCGTCAGGTCCTTTCCTCTTATCACATGGAACATGCACTTCATGCTCCAACTTCATTTACACACTCACTTCACCCCAGACTGCTCACTGCCAGAATTCTGACTTCAACCTCTCTGTGACTTACAGTGCTTTTCACAGTCATATTTAAAAAGAGCTTTTCTGAGCTCTTTCCTATGCTCTCTCTCCTTTGGAGGTCCCATTTGCCCTCCATTATCCGCATGATGTTACCTATCTGCCATTATCCCTCTTTAAAACTGTGTTTCACCACAGTTTTCCGCAAAACTGACAACAGCCACACTGCTAGTGTGTTTATAACACTCCCTGTCATGTTTTTTTCTTTATACCTCCACATCTGTCAATTGGTTCCCATTCATTCCCTCTCAACTTGTATTGACATGATAAATTCCTGGAGGCAGGCATTGGTTTTATTTATCTGGTTTGCTTGTAAAGCACTAACCACAATAGATTAGCTTTACCAAGTACTATTGCTCATGACAATCTCTTTACAGTGCCATAAAAACGGTGGTTTTCCTATACTATTGCTCCTCTCCTACTCTTTTCTCAGCTAAACCAATCTGCTTTGGGTACCATCATGCTTAGTGCCATCTTCTTCACTTGTCTGATCTATAATCTGTTGTTGCATGAATTTGCAGTGATTCACTTGAATAGTTCAAGACACACATTCATCAGTTTGACTGTGCTACGGAAGATGCGCAGTGCTGCCTCACCACGGGTCCCACCTCTTCCGTCAGGATACAAACATATGCAGGACAGGCAAAGGAGAAAGGCTATTCAGTATCACCTCTCACCTTTCCCTTCAAAGTTCAGTGAGCTTCTGCCTATTTGCACTATTTTCAGCTCCTAAAATTTCTAGCCAAGTTCTGAAGGCAAATAGTGTTTTCCTTACTCACACAGAGAGGAAATACTAACTCCTATACATTACCAGCATATTCTGGACACCATTCATTCATGTGGACCACGTGCTCTACAGCAACAAACCAAGTACCGAATTATTCAGCAAGATGCGCTCCAAAATTCATGTTTTCCCCACTGCAATCACTCCCAGAACCTCTTATGCCACTGGGAGTATTCTGGACATGGCACTGAGAAAATAGTTTCAAGCAGAATATTCAATGGACGAAAAATATGACTTTATGCACTACTGCCCAAGCAATATGCCTCTGAATAACCTCAGAGCGAGAAGAGTCCCAAAAACCTGAAATCTGTATAACAACTGAGAAAAAGCAAGAGTTGCTACTTCTAACAATTATACCTTACTTACCTAATAATTGACAGCTTTTTACATTTTTATACAGACATTACCAGTACAGACATAACAAAGTAAATGGCAGTGGTACGAACTATTATTGTGGTGTGGGCAATCATCAGAAACAGCAAATCCATTAGAATAAATTTAAAAAGAGACTACACTTTACAGCTTAGTAACTATTTCAAACTAAATAGATGTCGCAAAAGAAATAAAAAGAAATTTTAAAAAACCTACCCTTCTTTTTATACTTATTAAAGTGGCGTCGTCCTTTGCCAGTAAGCCAAAAACAAACAGAATGAAAATAAAATAATGAAAAACCCACACAAGGAGAACAGGAAAAGAAACTGTGTATAACATAAATCTGAATCATTAGAGTTCTTAAAATCAGATTAAAAAGTCAACTGATCAAACATGGTACAAATTTCTGGTTTAAAAAATCCAAAAGCCTTCAATCCATTTAGATTAAAATATTAAACATGTTTCTTATTACATTGCATAATCAACTAGAAGTATCTGCTAAATGGCAACTTCATGGCAGCTAACATGAGCTACTTGACTCAAGATTTTTCCTTCTACAAATCGGTCACCATCTTTTAACAGGCTATACTCAACACGTCAATGTAGAAATCCCATGTGATGGTACATTGTTTCACCTTCTCAGATTAGCTAAATATGCTTATGATGCAAATTCTAGTATTTTAAAATGCAAAATTAAAGGGGGTTCTGAACACATTTGCAAACCAGAATATGACAGTGTCTTTGGAAGTATTTTTGTTAAAGGAGTGGAAGAGTTGCATGCCCTTCAAAAATATTATGAGATAAAATGAAGTTACAGCCAACTCTGAGTCCCTTCTAGGAACCCAACTCATTGTAACACTGAACTCTAGAAATGGTGAAAAGCAGGACATGACGAAGGATGCCTGCTTGCAGATTTACCACAGAACTTCACAGCTGAAAGACCAAACTATTATCAGACATTAACAGTGGGAACACTAAGTAAGAAGGACATCTTGATATACTTGGGTGGTTATGTCATAGAGGTTACAGAAAAATAGAGATGAATATAAAAAAGTGACAACACACCAAAATAACATAATCATAGCTGGATGTCTGATTCTTTAATCGATCCTTGGCCATTGCATCACTTCTTATCAGTAACTCCTACAGCTAATAGTGCATAAGAGGTTCCTCACAGTGCAGTTCAATTTACAGCAAATCTTCCACTGGCTTTAACTATCCACATTTTCTTTATCAGGATACATCTCCACCCACTGAATTATCTTTTGATTATCAGACTTTCTTTTTCCTTATATGCCGTATTTTATCCACATGAGATTAAAATGTATCATTAACTTTTTTGTGTATTAGATGGCATTCTTAACTAGGTTAAACTGCAAATTATTTCAAAGGGAATCTTGCCTGAGCAAGGATGGAGTAAATCTGTTGATACTGGCTACCTGAGAATAAGTTACTTCCACAGATAAGGGAGAGAAATAAAACCCCCAAGTATGTGGAAAGAGTGTTTGAGAGGGCTTCCTCCACTTCAATCAAGGTATAAAAGTGTATTTCAGCCTGTGGGTTGGGCCAGAAGTTTGTCTCTTTCTAATAATTTTCATAGTATTTTCCTGGAGCTAATGGATCTGAAGTAAAATCTGTGCTGTCTCTCATAGATTTCCTTCATTTTTATCTTTTAGAACTACATGGATGGAGTAAAGTGACAGAGGGAGAACCTGTGCACTGTCTGCAAATAGTTTGCAGATGACTTCCCTCAAGATTCATTGCCTCTGATGCTCTCAAGATCAGCCCTGTAACCGAGGAGTCACTGGTATAAATTATCATGTTTCAGATCTATCAAACTTGCGTTTCACCCAAGGTGAGGCTCTCAGATGGCTGTGTTATTGCACGAATCAAGTTCTATAAGCCATCTGAGGAGCTTGTTCACATTTTCTCCACATTTCTTTATTTGAGTCTTGCCTTAAATTATTTTGCAGTGGAGAACTGAAACATTGAAAGATGCGTTCCTAGGGAAATAATAATAAAAAATCAGATGGAAAGAAAATCATTATCCTTCCATACTTGTGACAGTTTAAACAGAAATTTAACTTTACAGTAAATGTATATTAAACATATTTCCATACATATAATATGCTAGAAAAGATTTAATTCTCTATCTCATTTTACTGTGTTTTACCATGCATACAATCCCAATTTCGATTCCTGTCTTCTGAAACTGCTCTCACATATAATCAGCATTCAAGCAAGTAGAAAAATCTGTGGACATGAGAACAGGTATGACAGTGCCTGTGAAATGGGTCAGGCATACAGCCCTTACACCCTAACTCAGCCACTCACTTCTGGGTATGTCTCATAGTATCTAGATGTGCAGCTATGTGCTTGCACAGAAACATGGGAATTCTGTAAACACGCTCATTTTGTCATTTTATGTGGTTTTCAGGCTTCTTTGTTCTTTAGAAATAACATGATGTCTGACAAGAAAACACTAAGAGAGTTGAAAGAAGCTTCCAAGAAACCATTTCTGCTTTTGAGGGGAAAGAGGCAACACAGAAAGGACAAAGCAGGAAGCAGAGGGAAAGTACTGAGGGGTAGGAGAAGCCTGACACATACAGTTTGATAAGCACCCTATAAAAAAAAGCTATTTATCTGACATAGCCTGAATGAAGTATTTTCTAGCATTAACATAGAATACAGTGTTACACAGAGGTTCAGTACAGAATGCAGGATTGCTCCACAACTCAAAATGCAAATGAGTTGACTTAATGGCCATGTATGTGTGAAGACTGGCAGTGAAGCACACAGTCGCTGCATGCATATTTTCACAGGTTAACACCACAGAAATGTATGTAGCTGTCATTGTGTATTTATAGCACACATTATCACACCAGTTACTTTGTAATATACAGATATGTCCCCTATATATTTGCCAAGTGTCTTAATTTCTCAGGTAATCAAACAACATACACGCTATATTTTAAGTATTCTTTAAAATAAGTAGGGCTAGCACTGAAATAACATCATTAGCTTTCCAAGGCCCTTGGGGTCTTTTTCTTTTCTTTGTACTGGGGCACCTTCAAGACCCAAACATGGAGACACAAAATGGAAATTACTCACTCCAGTACAACTATAACAGCTATTCAAGGACTATTTCATAGACATGCATGGATATGCTGGATGCCACCCTGCTGCACCAGTGAAAGAGGTGGGGCACAACAAACTGTCCTCAGGACTAGATAAGGAATCTAAGAAGAAATGAGCACATTTCTAAGGCCCTTCAAGGCGTTTCAAAAAGCTTTCAAACACCAGGCTTTCCCCCTTGGAACACTAACAACCCTGTCCCTGTGGAAAACAATCGTAAGCACATGATATTGATCGTGTGCTTAAATCTCATACAAACTAAGAAGGAAGCAAACTGCAAAACGTCATGACTGTGCTTAGGAACAGCAAGGCATACAACCAAGTCACTGATTTTAGACAACATATGTGATACTAGCTGTATAAAATAAAGAGGTCCTCCTTTATGAATCTTTTCCCTATGACAGCTGTCCTAAACTCTCAGAAAAACTTGGCAAACACATACTGCCAATCCATAGATGTCTTTTAGATTTCTGTTTAATCCTTGATAATCATGCATCTCCCAATTTTAGTTGTTAAACTAAACATGTAAGAAAAGGTTCATTTTAAAACTTTATCAAGTCCTACTTATTCTCCTAAAAAAGGCAAACTTCCTTTGGTCAAAGAGTAATTTTATATGCAAGAAAGATGCTACGTACTAGAAGTAAGGCTCAGCCAAGCCAGAATATACATTACATGCTATCGATGAAGATAATCAGTCTTCTGTTGCAGACCAGTTAATGATCATGAGAAAGCATTGATGATAATTCATCCACTTTTACAGAAAATAAATCTTTTCTGCCATTTCTGCCTACTACCTTTGACACAAAAAAAGTTGTAGCTATGCAAGCTCATCAGCAATGTAGCAATACTTCCACTTGATCATATTTAACTAAGAGATCTAAGAAAAAAAAAAGCATATTGATCTATTTGAATCTAGCTTGGACCCATGCTAACTAGCAGGCACTGTAGATCGATACGTGCGGTTATTTGTAAACATAGGGAAAATGATACCTTTAGCACAATCTGCTCCATGAAATCCTGGAAAACAGTGGCAAACACCTGATACACACTCGCCATTCCCATGACAATTACGCGGGCAGTCTTGCACCGAATCTGAAATACAAGCATCACAGGTACATTAGCTGGTTCCTATTTAGGCTACAAATTTTTTGCTTCATTTTTCTTCATTTTATTTTGTCTTCAATACTCAGAAGAACAATTCCTAATAATATTAACACCACAAAGTTCAGATGAAGCAGAAAGGTACCAAGTTTTATAGCTGCATGAGTAAGTGTAGAGATCTAGTGATATACTGAAGTCACGTATTAAGTCTCTGAGCACCATTAGAACTCAAAGCCTTCTGATAGTGCTCAAGCCCTCTGCTTCAACAGGTAGACAGGACTGCCTCTTAAGACCACTACAGCTATGTTTGAATTCATATTATGCAGCAAACATAATGCTTCATCAGGACAATCTACAATCTCCCTTTTGCAAAGAGACTTTGATCTTGCACAACCACTCTTCCATGTGAAAATGATTATCCTAAGGAGTGTATTTTGTTTTCCTTCTACAGACATTTAAAGCCTTGTTAATTAAGCTGACAGAAATACCTGCTGAATATGACAGAGGAGCTCTTTTGCTCCAGAAAATATTCTTTATCCTAAAAAAATTAATAAAAAAGGTGCAAGTAGCTACGCACGAGGATGAAGAGGTCTGTAAAAACAGAGCACAAGGATTAATACTAGAGTTTAAGTGACTGATTGAAGTGTTGATTACTTCAGTAATCTGAGAAGATTAAGCACACCAGCCTGATGATAACATTTCAGCTGTACCAAAATACTTATTTTCCACAATTTCTGTTATTATTTGGATAATATATACACTACTTTACATAATAACAACCTAGAAATAAAATTCCAATTTTGAAATGAATTCTTAAAATCACTTTCATTTGAAAGCTTTTGGATTTCAGTGGAACATATTCTCAACACTGAATTATTGGAACAAAAATCTAACTGGAATGTTGTTACTCTTCACTGTTACTCCCTGTTGTTGTGAGACCTGTGGTCCTAAACTAAATGGCTCTGTCAGTCCCAGACACCAAACAAATAGCAGCTGTACAACACACAAAATGAATTTTGGATTTGGAATTAGCAGAACCATACAGAGTATTTTTCTGTCAAATGAAACTGAAAAGAGGAAAAAGATTCAAGCACAACTTCAAATCTAATTTCACAGTTGCAGGACACTAAATAAAAAAACTCTAAAGCAAATTTTCGGAGCTGTCATTAACTTGGCCTCTTGAAATGATTCATGCAAACAATGAAAAGAAAAATTGAAACTTAATGCTCAAAGATATCAATTTGTCTCATGAAGTCGCTTGCCTATAGATTTATTCATTATTTTGCTTCATAGCACACCAAAGCATTTTCTTTGTATTCAAAATCCTGGTAAATTTAGTATTGTCTGGGAGTTAACATCACTGCTGTTATACTTTCTTCTCTTCCACATCAGAGAAACTTTCAGCTGTCTCAGATCCTTTGATTATGAAACGTCTGATACTAGGTGTGTGTAGAAGAACCTCTGAACTGGATGAAACACTATACTTTTCTCTACATTTCAGTCCGATTACTATTATTGCACTATCAAGTAGTCTACCTGACTATTAGACCTTTGATGCTCTTGAAAGCTGTAGCCTAGACCAGGCAACTCTTTTAAGGACAGCTTATCGTATCGGAAGGTTTTCTAAGCACAACAGGTGCATAACAAGACATAAGCACAAATGTTCTGATTGTTCTTGGAGAAGCAGAAAAAGCCTTTTATGGGCAAATATGCAAATATGTGTATATCAACATGCATAGCACCTAGCAACTCTTGCAAAACCACATACAAGAAGAAAAATCATTTTTTCATCTTAATTGAGGTTAACAGAAACAATTATATTCATAGTTAATGCCACAGTATTGGCTATCCTTCCACACCCTTTGGGACTTAAGTCAACAAACTGAATTTTAAACTAATGTAAAAGGAAAAAAATAAGTTTCATATCATTAATCACATGACTGGAAAAGACCTCTAAATATTTTTCATCAAGCTTAAAAACTCACTTGGACATTTTGCAGTTTCTCTTTCCCTAAACTAACAGGAATTACAGATTTATACAATATAGTGCCATTTAACACTTCACACAAGACCACATAGACTATCTCAGAATTTTTTATGCCACTGTGAAAAGATATTCAGCAAAGTTCATTAAGTGCTTCAAAGTTCAACATATCTTCTAATAAAGCATGGAGAATTTAGACTCAGTTTGGTTTTCAACTAAATGTAACCCAGTTCTTCTAACAAAACTGCAGGCTTCTCAGATCATAGGCTAGATGTTCTTCCGCTCTTGATTCCACCATGTTGAGGAGATGATCCACTATTAGGTGAGTAGTAAGCTGTGACACAGCATATGGCTAATTAACTGACTCAATCTCCGGAGTGACGGCAAACAATAAGCTCATTCACAGGTGTCAGTTTCTTGTGCTCTCTTTCTACTACGATTAAACAGCTCTCCTGTGCTTACACCTGGGTGTAAGTAAGTTTCTCCAGAGAAGCAAATAAGATGTATAAAAATGACAGAGATAAGGAGAGGAATGTTAACTGGGGAATGCTTCAACCCAGACTGAACTTATCTGAGTCTTGTTTTCCAGAACTAAACTCAAGATCTATGGGAATGTTAAAATCTCAAAAGAGAAATCAGCAAATTAAAATCAGGACCCCATTACCAGACTTTTTGACAGAGCAGAGTTGAGAAAAAAAATGCACAACTTAACATAAGGATAAACAGGCTGAATACCGAAGACTGCAAGAAAGTAGTATGACTTTAAGTAAGGGAAGGTACAAACAGAGAGGAAAAATGCTCAGCTTGCGGAGATACCTACCCAAAATAACGGTACTGAAAGAGACCACTTCTTTGTCCTTGCCATCATTGTAAAATGCCAGGTGCCACAAACCCACATCCAAGTATTGAACAAACACAGCCTCATTCTGAACAAGCGTCTGAATGCTTCGACGTTCCCGTGGGGACTCCACCACACTCCATTTCTCTTTCCCATCCAAGCGTTCCATGAAATCATACTGCAGGGTAAAAAAACAGGGGAAAAAAAAGAAAAGAAAAAAAACCAAAAACCAAACAAACCCCACACAAACAAAACCCCAAACAGACCTGAATACAGAATGAAATTTCAGCTCAAAATCTGACACTGTATTTTCTTTTCTACCTTGTCATAAAATGGTATTTCTGGAAGATATGTCAATGTGAAACTGATATTTACTAGTTGACCACGGAACACACAGAGATTCTGTGACTCTTATCCTTTCTTACACAGTGACATAGAATTATGCATCTTTGCTCTGCATAGGTGATCAAAAAATGTACAAATGGTATTTCTTGACAGGCTGGGTTTTGAGAAAGAAGTTGAAATCAATGATTCAACCTATCAGATTTTAGGTTCCTACACAGCTTTCAAAGCTGGAAACCTTCAACCTATGAGACTCACACCCTTTTCTAAGCAACTGCCTACAATAAATTCTTGCTGCAAGAGGAACAGAAGTCTCAGATGTAGCTCCAGACATACAGCCGAATGGCAGCCACCAGAACATGAAAACAAAGAGGAACAGCACAAACAGGAAATGTGTTTGTCTAATGTTACGTAACTCAGCACCCCACAAAAATACACTGTACAAGTTTTACATCACAGAGTAAGAGTTGCTTACCTGAATTTGTATGTAGAACAATCAGGGACAAGTAGGATACAAAAACCAGAGGGAGCATGGAAAGGAATAACACAAATCAAGTGGCTGAAGGAATTGAACTTATATTAAGGAAAACTCAGAATTTCTGGTTGGATGGTTTCCAAGTAAGGTAGAACATTACATTAATCTTTGGAAAAGGGATCAAAGAGAGCAAGTGATTATTTAGCGTATAAGAGGGATGGCACCATTAATGGCATGAAACTAAAAAAAGAAAGAAAGAAATTTAAGATGAATGTCAGATAAGCTTCCCATCTATTAAGCTCAGTAATAGCCTCCCAATGGAGATGCTACTGCATCACACAATTAAACAGGACTGGAAGAAATATTGGTTAATCTACAACAGGGAATAACTCTGCATAACAAAGCAGCTGGACTAGCTATCCTAATAGCCTTTTTTTCCTGTCTTTAATGTCTGTGATTCTGGAGCTCTCAAGCTGATGCTGTGCTCAACTTACTAGCTCTCATAGTCCCTATCTAAGGAAAGCCCTTAAGAAACAACAAAACCAATATATCTGATCTTTTGATAGGTGTATAACAAGTCCCCCATGAAAACACATCTTGTTTTAGACACATTTATCTGTGTAGGAGTAGATAGAGATAGATAGACATGTCTAAAGAAAGATGTATGTGTTCAATAAAATACAGTAATAGTATGTGCTTGCTTGCCAGTAGTTTCATTGCATTTCCATCCGTTACCTCTACAACATAGAGTCTGTGCTTGTAACAGCTCAGAGAAAACATACACCTTCACTTGCTTTCAGTTTAAATAGAAAACTGTAATCTTGCATCCTAGATAGACTAAACTTCCACAGATGGCTGTCTGGTACACTCTATCCCACTCATTAACAGTGAGTTCTAGCAAATAATACACAATATGCAATAAAGTAATGAAGATTCTTCCTTCCAGTAGAAGAGACAGACAGATGGACTAATTTAACACTTCAGCGCCACACTACACATCTATCTAAAACTGGGGTATAAAAGCTGACCTTTCTGTTTGAAATTTTGTAACAGTTATATATGAGCAATATAGAGTCCTTCATACACTTAACCTTACAACAAGGGGAAAAGTATGGAAGTCCTATCGCCTTCCTGTAAACATGTGGAACTGACACCAATATGCAGCCACAAAGGAAATCCATGGCAGGGTAGGAATTTGAGCCCAGGTCTACTAATGTTGAAAGCTACTGTCACATTAAGTGCACTACCCACTCTTTCCCATGCCTTTCATCGTGGGAAAGAGTAGGAGAAGTGGAATAAAAAGTTTCACCAAACTGTTAATATCAGATTGTCATCCACTTGAACCTTTTTTCACACAGAATTTTTGCAGGAGTAGGTAAATCAGGTAAATCAGTACATTTAAGCCAAGCCAATGCACACCAGAGATTTAGAGAATTCTGGCCTGTCAGTAACTTTCAGAGTATCAGAGGTGCCAAACACACATATATCTATCTCTTACATCAATGACATTTGGAAATATTGCTAAAACCTATTGTCCAACAGTCAGAGGTTAAGGACAGACTCGTCACCTCCTTGGGAAATGTTATTACTTGGGCAACATCTTGGGAAAAAGAAATCTTGCTCTTCAGAACAATCATTCACAAAGGGTCAACTAAGGAAGTAGCAATAAAAATCTGACATTTCTCACTGGCAACATGCTGTTCGTCTCTGCTTGTGCTGGCAGGTTCCTCTGCCTCCCCTCTGTTTGATGCTGATTCTACCTCTTATAGTAGGGAAGGCTCAGCAGTTGGCAAGATCGAAGGGGAAGAGTATTCAGGCTGAAAGTGCTTGAAGTAGTTTTAGCTGCAGAATCTCTTTTCACAATGATGGGGTGTGACCTAGTGAGAGCAGGTCCCTTGGCGTGACTTTTAACTTTGGTAAAATTAAGACTGCTATTGCCCCTCTTTAATCAAACTATGAAGAACTATTGCATGCTCAGGCAAAAGCAAAATGATTAAACCTGAGTAACTTAATGAATGGTGAAGTACCGGTGCAAACTGATACAGAATAGAACAATATATTTTTATCCCCCTTCGGATTCCTCAAGACTGGGGAAAAAAGAAGGAAGATACCACAGTTCTGTGATTCACATTTCTAAATCATCATTTTGCCTCTTGTAGCTCTGTTGATTTTCTGATTTACCAGACTTGCATGATTAATTAGTTTTATATAATGCTGTGCTGAAGCTACTTATTGACAAATATACACAGATTAGAAGACCCATCTAGGACGAGAATGAAAGTACTTTCATGATCATTAAGAAGCAACTGTGGAACTTTACAGCTAACACACACAACTGCTAAGGAAGAGACATCTAAAACACATAAATTAGGGAACGGATGTGTCAAACCAAACTAAATCTCTGGAGTAATTTGGAATTTTCACTGACTATTTTTTTTTTTTTTTTTTGGTATTAGTGACTCTTTATATTTCATGGCTTCATACCGAACATCACACAAAAATAGCAAAAATTGCTCAGAAACAATATGCACCAGAAATCCCAAATGACTACATCTTCAGAGTTCAATTTTGCAGGAGGGAGTACTTTCTATGATTAAAGTTCTATATAAGCCAGTAACTTGCCAGCCTACTTCTCTAAACAAATTCCAAATTCACATTCTCAGTGAATTTGTATATTTTTACTACATAGCATACCAAAACCTTACCGCATACTTTTATTTAAAAACCTAAATCTCATACTAAGTTCATTCCAGGCAATTTGTTTTTATAGTTTCTCCATCCAGTGCTTTCTATGCTCCAAGACATTTTATTAATAGGCTAATAATGACTTTCTTTTTCCAGTAACGATGAGGAGTCAGAAAACCGGTTCTGGAACTTTACGTATACAGTAGTGACCACATTGCACAATGCCATCCATATAGCACAGATTTACTGAGCCTAGTTTCATACAAGAAGTGAACTAGTTGTGAAAGCATAGTGAAGCAAAGAGAGCTTGCAAGGGTCAAGACTGAAAATGCAGACAGCCTGCATAATCTTTGTTTTATTCTTAGATTTGAAACTATTTGCATGCCTCCACAAAATCCCTAACCGTGTTCGAAATTTTCTTAACAGCGGATGCATATCCAAATGGAGGGGAGGAAAAACAAAGGAAGAAACATGTTTGGCATTGTGGCTAGCATTCTTTATGCCAAAGTGCTGTAAGACCTAAGCAGCCAAGAAAACATATGTCAGGGACACTTGTTTGCAAAGTGCTTTAAAATTAGTTCTTCATAAAATCCAGTTGGTAATTATTCATTAAAATACACCCATGAAACATCTGATACCCACAGTGACAGCCAACTGATTTGTTTCAACATTTGAATGTGACACAACACAATCAGTACAATGCAGCACAGCATTCAGTAATAACAGCACAGTTGCCATCAGATAACTTTAAGGTGTTCAGAGCATCTAAATATATTTGAGCCCTGGCTAAAAAACAAGGTAACACTGAAGGTCCTCAGCTATTCAAGTTGTTTCAAATAAAGCCATTTCCTGTTCTAAATGAAAACAGTTTTCAGTTTGACATGAAAAATTTGTAAGTATAAAACACTCTGCTGGAAATGAAAACAATACAACTCCATGCACTGCCTTCTCCAGACATTACAGTGATGTTTTTATAAGGTTACCTTATTTCATGCGTCATTTGGAATGTTCTACCAATGTGTAGTAACATCATAATTGCTGTAATCTCTTTAGAGTCACTTCATGCATTATTTGACGTTCACAGTTCATTTTCTATACATTATCAATGTTATTAATATGACTATCTTCTAATAATTTCCTATTTATCATTCAAGCCTGCAATGTGCATTTTATTATTTCTATGTAGTACTACACAGGTTGGAAGAATTTTGCTTGAAAGCAATGCATTCCTGTTTGTAGTCTGCTTGCCACTCAAAACTGCATTTTTACCTCTTCTCTAGAGCTCCACTCCCTACACACATAGCACATCAGGCTGCTTCTAGACAAGTTTACAGCTACATCAGTTTGACTGACTAAACCAGGCATTTGGAATATTTGCTAAACAGTAATACCGAGAAGGTTAAATCTCAGCAGGGCTCTCAGACAGGAACTGCCTCTTGTTGTCTCAGGTTAATCATGTACCTAATTTGCTGATTATTGACTTGCTCCCACAAAGGATTTTACTTGGCTTGACATTTCAGCACTGATCAGTGATGAACTGTCAAGTGTAGTTGTTCGCTGCTTTACAGCCCATGTCCCTAACCTGCAGAAACAAGGATTTTAAATTTCAATTTTAAAATATTGTCTGGTGTCAACTTCAGACTATTTTCATTAATACAAAACTATTCTGCTCCTTTCTGTCAGAACAATGCTTCTTTTCACTAACTCAGGTCTGTAACAGCTTGCCTTTCTTTTTCTAAAATTATTACTCTTGGTAACAGCTTGGCTGAATTTTTGACGGCTGGGCAAAAATTCCAAGCAATCTTCTGCTGTACCACGCTGTTGACAAGCACCAGGACCCTACATGAACATGGGAAAGCAATTCTGCAGATTATACTGGTGGATTTCATTAACTCTAGTTATAGAAGAGGGTTGGAACTGCTTCCTCTAAAGACTGGAAAACAGGTTCTCTGAGGAAGAATCCGGCTCAGTAGGAACCACGGTTGATATTTCTCATTATTTAATTCAACAGAAAGGTCACAGAGTTTATATCCTACCCATGTAAGGTGGAGTGAAAGAAAGAAGAGAAACTTTGCCTGATCATAGCCTTCTCATATGAGAACATCATAATGAAACCTAGAACAATTACATTGGATCACATTCAATAGAAACTAAAGTTCAGCTTGAATTAAAAAAATTTTTTGTACTACCAGTTACAACTGGATTTCTTGTAAAAGACACAGGCATACCTCCATCATGATTTAGTCAGGCAAGTGTAATTAACTTGTATTTATAGCAAACCATGATGATTGCTTAGGAGCTTTGGTTGCTCTCAGCCATTTTCACCTCATGTTTTATACTTTTATTTGTTTTCCTCAACTAAATTGCTGTTTTTTTCATGGTGGAACGCTAGGGGAATTAAGCACCAAAATTCTGAATTAAATGAGACATACTCAATGAATTATGGCAGTACCTCACTGCAACAGTTAAAGATCCATAGACACAATTTTGCCCTCAAGACAACATATTGAAATGTTACAGCCAAAATCAAAACATTCTTAAGAAAGGCTCCTACCCTGGAACATACTCTCTGTGGGTATCTTCTGTGTTGTATGGATGTCTGGAAATGTCTGAAAACTAGTCAACAGCCCTCTACAATTTCCCCAATTTATCTAGTCTTTGTATGGAACTTTAGGGTGCTGTATGCTAACCTCCAGCTATATGGGAAACTGACCACTTGCCCTACCCTCCTTGGGATGTGGACTGATGATCCTTGTTTCTTACCAGATGGATGTATCCATTCAGTAACTCACAGAACATTTTAAAACAGCATACTACAGGAAGTTGATGAAGTTTGGATAGTCAAAGCTCCTTGTTCACAAATTCTTAGAAGGAGAGGTCATAAACTCATGTAAACCTCTTCTGTCCTCTCCTCCCAACTCTGTTTAAAGATTTTAGGTCTCAATTCAGACTACAGGCATGAATAAACACCAAGGAACAAGAGGCAATGCAGAACAGTTCCATAAATTTGCCTCACATTGGGAAATAGATCCAAAATTCCATTAATGTAAGTGTAGTTTTCCCAAAAAAATTAATTGGCTCACTGTTTGTACCATGAGTTTGTGCATGCACATGGACACAGTTCACTTACAGTTGGTATCTCCTTGCAGGCAATGTGAACATACTTTCCCTATATGGCAATATGTAACAATGCAATTACATTAAAGCCTCTGGGCTTTTAGCTGAGATTATGCATTTTAACCATTTATATAATTGCAGTTTGCTTTGCTAAATGAAAACAAAAGTAGTAGCAGTTCTTTGCAAATCAGGACAAGGCATCTAGAAATGTTAAACAGGGCTTTCCCAAAAGGGATCACGTAGTTCTACATTTGCTTTTTGAAAATTATATACTATAAAGCATTTTAAGTTTAGGTGATAATTTCTGAATGAAGAACCAATTTTTAGCAGCAAGGATATGCATGAAGGAAGGGGTCCTTTCCAAAACCTCGTTGCTGTTTCTGCTTCCCTTGAACTCTAAAGAACGGAGGCTCTTTCATTTTAGTATGTGTAACTGCAAATATATTATTTCTCATTACAGTTCTAATCTATGTGAATGGAAGGATTCCCATTTACTTTAATGATTTTTCAATGTAATAAAAAAAATTCTCTCTGTAACAGAGTATCTTCTCACAGCAAAGAAATTAAAACACTGACTGCACAACCTAGAAGAAAAAGATACTTAAGTTTGGTCTCACTAGCTTTAAAACTATCTTTACCAACAGCCCTTAGCTCTGTACTACAGGGCCACTGTAAACATATGGTGTTACTGAGTTTTAATCTTTGAGGCTGGTTAGAAATCAAGAAGAACTGGGTTTCCCAACTGCAAGACTTGCCCCATGTCTGAGTCAGATATTGTACCTAAATATTGTCCTTGAGGGAAAAGTAGTAAAATTAAACCTTTCAAACACGTGGCCACTGCAGTAGGTTCTCTAACATGGCTGGGTAGCAGTGATGCCAAAGTCTGTTGCATACCCCAGTGATGCCACTCCAACAGCCTGTGGAGATTAAAACTTCTATGAAGATAGAAAATTTTATGTTAACACGTCCAGCTGTGCATGCATTCCAACTGTATACAGTGCTTTGAAACTCTAAGTTTGACCAACATCACTCATCATTTTTGACTGGTGTATAACTAGATAGGTTTATCCAAATTGGTGCCAAGATTTTGTCAGAGATTCAAAACCTTGAGTGCCAAACTGTAAGTTATCTTAAAAACCTGAATGGCAAGAACATCATTGATTGCTTCTTTTATCAATGTACTGTTAAGGTATGTAATAACCTAGAAATCTTAGTATCAGGGTGTTTAGTCAAATATCACTAATTAAGTAATTCCCAGGAACCCCCAACCTTGAGCTCCATAAGCTCCAAGATAAATCTAACACAGATGCTCTAAACTTTTCCATTTTGACATTTAAAGCCAACAAATACATTGACAAAGTACCTGGGCATGTGATGGTGGGAGTCCTCTTCTTATATAAACACCAAAAAGAGCATCCTTCCCTAAGGATATGTTGAACTTCAGGAACTGTGGCTGGCTGATATGGATCTGAGACCGCCAAAAAACTCCAGGGGGCACTTCCTGGGTGACCCTGCGGCCAACTTCTGTTTCTCCGCTATCTATGCTGCTATTCCTAGTGACCCATGGTCCTATAAAAATAAAAGCGAATATAAATCAAATGAGATAACTGCTTTTAATACATGTCTTTTTATTCATTCAAGATGAACATCTGTGGCCATGACACCTTTTAAATCCAACCGTAACTTTTCTTTCTTATTCTGATGCAATCTGCCTGCTGTTTCAACCAGTGTGTGAGAATTTGGCCTCTATATTTGAAGTAAGAAGGCTGTGAACCTTTTTCTGTGGAGCATCTGCAATCTTCTAATCCTTCCAACCCTTTAATTCTGCAATTGCTCTTTACTGATCAAATATAGTAAGAGTAGAGGGTCAATTAAGCACATACAAGTATCCCTGTGCTCTTCTCAGTTGCATCTTGTACATAACCAGGGTATAAAAAAAATTATCAGAAAGGTGAACTGAAGGTGTAACTTCAATCTAAATGAACTGATTACTATATAAAACAATGGTAATAAAAATTTGCAAAGTAGTCCAATAAACTCCAGGACATAGACAAGAAAGTTGACAGAAGAAATGAAATACACAGAAAAGGATTTAGAAGACAGTGTCTGTACTCTAACATGCATCTTCTCCTTCTTGAAAGAAAATTAATACAACTCAATGGGCTGCCTTTTAAGTTCTCTCTGACTTAAGCAGGGACTATCTACAAGTCTTTCTCCCTTGTGCTGTGGTTAGTTAAAATCCATCATTTGATGGTTCTTCAGCATGCATTATTGAAGACAAGATATAAGACCTTTCTGGTTGAGTACTTTGGCTTCCAGCCCATGAAATAGTCAAGCTTTAAAACATGATGCAAATCCCTTCTGTTCTCCGCTGAAGGGGATGGTTCTGAGGCTACACATACTTTAAACATAGAGTGCGATACATGAAGAGTTAGCAGGGCTTTCAAGCTACAACATACAGCAATGTTTGATTTTGTGTTCCATATTCCCAAACAACATGGTGACAAACCCATTTTAAAATTATTACAACAGACACTATAAAGACCAGAAAACCACAGAAAATATCTGTTAACAATCACAGAAATGTAAAGGTACCATTAATATCACTATTAATACACACTGGATAGTAGCGATACCTCTGATACTACCTGACAGTATTTGTTAAAAGCTCAATGTTTACTTAATGTTTTTTTCATGGTGTAATGCTGTTTTCAATAAATGGCAAGTTACTTTTGAAATATATTCCAGCACTGTATGAATGTAACAGGATGGCACAGAATGACATATAATTCCAGCAGGTAAATACATAACAGCTTTTCTGTCTTGACTATCTTTAATTGAGAGCGCTGCAATAGCATGGTTTCAATTATAGATTCCAAATTATCTGTGTTAGCAGCACTTACACTTGTATATAATGAAACAGATATTACATTGGCAGTGTTTTGAAATGGTAAAAGCATGCTCTGAATACCAACTGCTATACAGATTTTGGCAACTTGTTTGTTTTTTCATTTTCTATGTTCATGAGTCTACAATCACATTGCTAAGAAGAAAAGAAAGCAGAAGAAGCTGCAAAGACAGGCTGCAAAGAAAGGAAAAATGGCTGAGATTGTCAAGCAATGTGCCTTTAGAGCCGCCCAAGAACACAGATATCAACCAGATTCAAACATGTATTGTTTTGTAAAAACTACATGATTTCAATTCTAATGGATTATTGCAACAGAGGATGTCTTAAAGTTCCTACCTCAATGAAGTCAGGCACCATCTCACTAGAATTTACATTAGTCCTTACCCACATGGGTAGGAAACCCAGGTACAGCGCACATAAAATCACTTGTCGAATGCTGTACTGGAATCACTGGCAGAGCTGGGAAGTCAGCCTAAGACTGAGGGCTCCTTCATCTCCTTTGAATGCAACACTACACTTCACTTCACAACTCCAAGTTATGGTAACAAATGATGATTTTTTTTTCAACATTCTTAAAAAGTGTGTTGTAAATTATTTCGTTGGAAGCTGTTTGTGCATACTTGAATGAACATCAACTGTATCTAATCTGAGAACAGTCTCCTTGACACACTCTGAAGAACCTTGTTCTTCAGGATCAGTATATCCATAGTGAAAGTGAAACAGTCAAAGGAAAAGCTATTTCCAGGAAGTATTACAGTAGGCATTATTATTATGATAAAAGCTGTGTAAGTAATACAGGTGGGAAGATTAATAGACCAGTGCCTCTTCCAGTGTTCCGGCTCTCTCCACAGATTCCTTATATTCAATGAATTGTCTGCATTCTGACTCTGTTCACAGACTCCTTATACTCAACGAATTATCTGCATTATATATTTTTTCAGTTTGATTAATTTCATGACTACAACAAAGCTGCTCCAGTCCACAGAAGCTAGTGGAAATCTTTGACATAAAGACTACTGAGGCCAGTAAGTGTAATCTGTTTCTGAAATCCACACGTAAAATGGGTTAGAATCTGGAGCTTAGATCTGTTTCAAATCAGCAGCCTCCCTCCCATGTTGGAATCTGCTTCTCATTTAGTTTCCTTTTAAGCAATACTTTATACTATTTAATAGAGTATATATATAATACTTTACAGTTTTTAATACAGTTCTAGAATTCAGTGGAGCAGTGGTCATGTATATTTAGAGATATGCCTTACATTAGCAGCACAAATTCCAATTAGTTAAAAAATAAGCAGCTTACAGTCACTTACCTCATGTCATAAACTTATATATAACATATATCTATATAAACCCATATATATATCAGGGATATTAAGTACTGAAACGGCTACTAACACACATAAATAGCCTATGCCACGGAGTAAGTTTCAGAAAAACGAATCTTTGTCAGAACACTTCAAGAAGTGATGTGGTGTTAGAATGCTCTCCTACATATCTCTGCTTTACAAATTACTGAGTCGTGTTTTTCACCTACATCAAATAGAAATTATATTGAATATTGCTTCAGCCATTGTACCTGACTTTTATCCAGTGCAGCAAGCTTACTGAGCATGCAAATGTTAAGACCACCATAGTCTCTGTTGGATATTACGGTTTCACCGGCTACTAAAGCAGCTCCAAAACACCACCATCAATGACTTTTGCTAATTACATTGCTTCCAAGTCTGCCTAGAATTATAACTTTGTAAATAAATTTAATTCTTATGGAGGCTCAAGTTTTAGCATGATTCTATGATTTTGAACTTAGCCTTAGCCTCCTTTGGTTCTCCAAAATTCTGTTTTCTATTTCTATCTGGGAAAGGGCATTTTTCAGGAGTCAAGAATCCTCAAATACATCAATTAAGCTAAAAAGAGAATATTCCAGTCATCAAGAGAACCAGAGTTACATTCACACTACTTCAGCATGCACCCCACAGGTAGACAAATATATTGGATGTCAAACTTTCCCAACAAAAAGTTACTAGAAAAAGACTATTCCTTTATATTTCTCATGAAAATCTTGAAGTTATTAGCTTAAAAATTGGTGAAAACTGCTGACAAGACAATTGAATTTTGTAATTATCAATCAGCCTAGACACATGATTCAGGTTCCTAATACTGAAATGATTCAGTTCAGTTTGGCATTACCTTTGGAAGCATCTCCCCATAGATGCTCTTTCTTTGCTCTACAACATAAATGGCCTGGTTTCTAGTTGTCTAAACCACTCGTCCTGGAACATTTCAGTGTCTCAGGAAAATCTACCTAGGAAGAGAACTGTGACAGCTGTAGGGGTTCAACATAGCAGAGGATTTGAAGAGCAGGTTAGATGAGCAACTATCACAAATGCAAGACACACTTAACCTACAAGAAAGAATGGAACGGATGGATGACCCCTTATTTTCAAGTCTGTATTTTTGTAGAATGGCATGCCTCTGCTCTATATCCAACCCATGCCACGTCTGTGAGAAACAGCTGCTGCCTCACCTCTGGCATGCTGAAAGGAATACTTATTTTTGCTTTTTAAGAATTGAATATGTGAGATCCTGTTTTTATGCCTCTACATAACAATGCTGAAATTCCACAATTTAGAAATGCTTCAAGTTGCACTAAAATGCAAGTTCTGTATTTGCAAGTGTAACTAACAACTTACAAAGTTTCAAATCCAGCAAGCTATCAGAGCTCTAAAGATTATGCATTATTGAATCATACTCATAAATTCCTGCAGTTACTCTTGTTGGTACGAGACACAAAACTCGTGTGATCGTCTGGGTTCTACTCCTTGCTTTGACACAGACAGTGCACCTGAGTTGGTCATGATCTTGATGTTCTCAGATGACTACTTGTAAAACAGAAATATTAACGATGACCTGTTAAAAATTCTCACCTTGAACATGAGTAATGCAGAGCAGTCACATAAAAATACTACAGGACGTGTCTCAACATTGGCCTCTTCATGTTCCTGCCTTCCCAAGTTAGAAACACAGCAGTGAAATGCAAAGTAGATACAACCACTGAATGTCTTTTCTTAGTAGGCTTAAGTTTATTTTTTTAAACCTGAAAAGCAGAACATCATCCTGGTTTTATATTTGCAATTGGCTTTTCCTGCTCTAACAGCTTCACTTACAAACTCTTTCTCTAGAGACTCTTGAAGTAAACTTTTTTTTATAGCTTCCTCTAGTCTTCACCTCCTAATGTAGAGGATGTATCTTGCCATCTGACCCACTCCTTCCAGCTATTTTTAGAAGCTTTTCCATTTTGATGGACCACTGCATATCACATTCCAAGAACATCAACTGCATTTAAGTGAAGTTACAGATGTGACAAATTGACAAATCTGGGAAGAAAGACTAACCCAAACAACTCATACTACTGTGAACAAATAAATCCCAACATCATTACCTCTGCTGAGGGTGACTGTTTTACAGTTTCGTCTGTTTATCTCATAACCCCACGGATACTTGATGTTTTTTTCTGTGATTTCCTCTCTACAAACATCTACAAAAGAGAGTTTTAAAAGCATACTTCTTCATCTTACCCAGGGGAGCCATTTCAATCGCTCAGTCAAACATATATTTATCAACTAAATAACACTTATTCATTTAAACTGCTGTGTTATTTACCCAGTTGAATTACTATTTTGGCATATATATTTGAAAAGACTGTTTTAGCACTCAAGTATATTTGCCTTTGAAGCTATCAAATAGGCAATACATGACATCGGCAATGCAAACTCCCCCTGCTAACTTGTCAGCAGGCCTCATCTTTGAGCTGGAGGTCAGTTTCAAGGTGGCGGCTGATAGGACGTGCCCAGTCAGCCTTTAACTGATGTCAAGCAGTGTCAGCTATGGAGGCAGAACTGTATCTACACTGAAACCAGATATATTTGAGTATTTATTATAGGCTCCTCTCCCATACTGTAGTTAAAATTAAAAAATAAAAATGAAATCTGGCTACCAGCAGTGTCATGCTACAGACATCACATTTAAATAGCAATTAACTCTAGTGCTTTGACTGTGTGCCTTTATGACGGTGATGACTGTAAATTGCGTCTTGAAAAATATCTAGCAGAATAACCATTCCAACGGATCCATAATGAACTACCAAGGTAATTTGGACAATTTCAAATTAAATACAAGGAATAACTATCAACAATGTTGGTTAAAGAGAATTCTCTTTCACTTATCTTCCTGTACCTGTGCATTTCTGATAAATCACTGCTGCAGACATAGCTTTCCTTATCTTTTTATCTAACTTATTTTTCTGTTGTTCTTTGTTACACAGTTAGGGATTTTCACAGGTGACTCAGAATTCCAACAAAATTTATGGTACAGCTGTGTAAAGGAAACCATTCAATATAAAAATACATTCCACTGACGTTTTGCCAAAAAAGAATGTTTAGGAATTACTATGGTAAGAAAATATCTTTTCTATACAAATGTCTTCTGTGGAAAAATCAGTGCTATGCCCTATTACCACCCTGATCACTTCCTATATGAACTTAGCTTCAAAATATCTACTACTAATACCTAAGTGCCCTAGGACCTAAGTGAAAACAAATTCTTTTTGAAATGTGTACAACAGATTGACTGCTGATGACAAATTCCCACAGCTATAATAAAGTAAAAAGCCAGGAAATGAGAGTTTGTCTGGAGAAGCTGCTATGACACATCTTGAACTTCAGTTATGCTGAAGATGCTGAGGTACTAATGAGCTCTATTTTGTGAAGTGAGGAGGAAGGAAGCTTCTGAATTTGTATGAGCTTTCAGGAGTCCAGTAAAACAGCTTCTGAAACAAAATCAGAATCTCAGGTTTTCTGGTCAGTATTGCACATTTCTGTTGTGGTGAAAGGAAAGAAATTCTGCAAAGAGAGTGTCTGCTTAAGACCACTGCTCTGGTTCAGCTGCAGTCGAACAATCTGGCCATGCAGGTGGAATTAAGAAACATGCCCTAATACCCTGATACACGTAAAAATTTAGGTACATCTTCACATTCATGTGGGCACGGCTCCACAAGAGTCATTGTTTTCAGAATCAAGAGCGAATTACAACTGAAATAAAATTAAGATCTATTAGTTCACTGCATTTTACAAAGAACAAATATGTACTAGCACAAATTTCTACATCAACATAACAATCACCTGTGATGGTATATAATACACTTCATCCCCTAACTTTAAACACAGCAACTCATTCCATCACCATCAACACAATCACAAAAATAAAACTCCTCTTCTGATCTGTTGAACCTAGTCAAATACTTTGCTTCTCCTAAGACAGCCCTAGAGCCTGGTATTTTTCAGACCACATCTGCAAGCCTTCATAGCGTCCATATTAATACTTCTGCTTGCTAACGTGTTAATTAAGATCTACATTACATTAGCCACATAACTACTTAATAAGATTAATTCACCTGGAAAATGATGGCATGTCTTGATTAAATTGAATGAAGGTAACGGAAGTGACATTTAAAATACATTGATTGTTATTACACTTTGATCATCTGTTTCAAAGCGTCTGAAAGGAAATAGTAGAAACTAAAAGACTCGTTGTTTACACTCTTAATGAGGTATGAGTTTTGCATCTTTTTATCTTTTGCAACATGACAAAGAGTTTCCTTCAGTTGTTCCTGAGTCCTTATACTGTCTGATAAGTAGGATAGGTTTCAGCAGAAACACAACTGGGGTTAGCACCAGTGTCTCAGGCAATCAAGTCAGGGCCTATTCTACTTGCAACTGAACTCCAACTCAATACGTAAGGGTGGCTTATCTTCCTATTTAATAATTTTGTTATTCCATTAACATTGCATGTCTGCTGCATTGCTAATAAAATATCTTAACTATTAGAAAGTAACCATTTCTGTGTGCAAACCAAAATGTGACTTGGAGCTGCAGCACTTGGCAGAGGTCTCAAAATCATTCGGAGAGAGCTGAAGACAACCTGAACAGTTTCACAATGACTGCTGAGTTTAGCTTTCCATACCTATTCAAGGCAAATTTCTGGTAGATTAGTAGAAATCTGTTTTCCCCTCTCTCATCGCAAACAAGATGGTGTCATATTTAACAGCAAACTTAACTTTCTTCATTTCATTATTGCTATTATATTTACAATGCTGAATTCGACAACTGGAAACAAGCTTATTTTGATAACTGGAAACAAGTACGTTTCATGACACTTCAATACTTTACCATTTAATTAACTGTAATTGCCTTCTCAAAATCTACATGCTGTGGTAAACTTAGTGAAATATCTCATAAACTGAGCATGAACGTGGATCAAGCTGTTTGGTCAAAAGAGAGACACAAATCCTGCATTATATATCAGAACACACATTCAAATGTACCTTTTCTAATTAGTCAGTATATTTATGGTAACTGAAGTGATCTTTCAGGTCCACAGTCCTTGCCCGTAATCATCTTTGGTATCTTTTAAAATGTGGGTTTCTAGGATCAGAGACCACAATCTCTTATTGTGTTTTTCAGCTTTATAGAACCTTACTATAGCAAATAATCCAGATAAAAAATACTATGTAAATTTTGAATTAGTAGACAATCTGCTAAATTTGTAAGCACACCAAAGACAATATGTCATAAACAGAAAAACTCTACACCAAAGCATTCTTTACTTGAATTTGCAGCTGGAGTTAGTTTGGATACTTCCACATAAATGGTAGTTTATCTTAGGTGTCCTCTGAAATGATTAAAGTTGACTTTTATAGTATATTCTGTCAATTAGAAAGGAAAGCACATAGATAGTCACATATTTTATGGAAATGTGTGTCTAGCCTACTACATAATTTTAAATGTAGAATATTTTTTTGGCATAGATTAACAGAAGCTAGGCAGAGAAAAATCCCGTAAGGTCATCTAATTCACTTCTTTGTGAAGAAGCAATTATTCCAGAATATGCTTTTTTCCCCCCCGTTCCCTTTACCCCCTAATTTAGATTTATTACACCAAAATTCTAACATTATCCTTATGCAACTGTAACAGACAAATGGGCTTCACTCTCAGAAAGTTTTTTTTTAATGTCATTACTATCTATCTCACCCCTGTAGCAACTCCACAATTCTACGGCAGTGCCAACTTTGGTTTTTATATACTATGAAGGGATACTACCTTATCCTTTGTATTAAGAAAGGAATTTTTCTTTACTTTTGTCTCTGAATCTAAATCCCTAGTTCAGCACAACTTCCAGAGCCTAAAGC